>CAUYRH010161738.1:0-20346 GCA_963574655.1 Perodicticus potto
ATGGAATACTATTCAGCCATTAAAAAAGATGGAAACTTTACATCCTTTGTATTAACCTGGATGGAAGTGGAACACATTATTCTTAGTAAAGCTTCACAAGAATGGAGAAGCAAGAATTATATGTACTGAATTCTAACATGAGGACAATTAATGACCTAGCACATGGTGGGGGATGGGGAGAACAGAAAGAGGGAAGAAGTGAGGGGAGTGGGGGGATCTCAGGGTGTGGTACACCTTTTGGGGATGGGACACAATTATAAGAGGGTCTTTAGCTATCAAATACAATCAATGTAATCTGGTTGTTTATACCCTCAATGAATCCCCAACAATTAAAAAAAAAAAAAAAGAAAGAAACAACATTGGAATACAAATTTAATTTTAAAATCTTAATCAATTTGCAACTGAGTTTTAAAAGAAATATTAACTTTCTAAATTCTCTGAACTCAAACATCAAAATTCTCCTCGGTATTAGACTGATATTTCAATAGGATTGATTACCTGGTTTCAGCACCTTTTTTTCATAGTTACCTAGTCACCCAGAATAAGAGTGCAGTCTATTAAGTTTAGGAGAAAAACAAAGGGAGGAAATCCTAGTGTTAGCTTGCTCGGGTCAGCCCTGCTCCCTCACTGCTCAGGCAGTGGCCCTAACATGACATCAGTGGACATTGTGTGTTCCCCATGGCGCCCCAATGTGAATGTGGGATCTTCTGCTAGGGTCTTCCCCTGTCCTTCAAGACCCATCTCGATTCCTCATCTCGCACAAAAGGTATCAATCTCGTAGTAAAAGTTCTCTCTTTCTTCTGAATTCTCAAAGCTTTAATTATTAGTCATTTTTCATCTAACATGCTACTTCCTGATGCTAAAGTTATTTCTCATCTGTAGGCATCTTCACCCCCAATTAGAATGTAAATTCCTAAGTTAGCTCCATCTTTCTAGAGAACAATTTGGCAGCACCATTCAAAAGTCTTTCAAGTATGTGTGCCCAGCAATTTCTCTTTGGGAGAATTATGTATCCCAAGGAAATAATTAGGGATGTATACAAACATTTATTTGTAAGAATATTCAAGGTATAGCTAATTTTAATTTCCTATAACAAATGTTTAACTGAGTTAAGTGGTAACAAGTATTTCTTTATGGATGATGAAAACAATTCTAAAATCAATACAGAAAACATCCATTTTGTTTTACAAAGTATATATGTATGTTTGTGCGCAAAAAGACTTGAGATTTTTTTTAATGCTCTTTTTACTTATATATCTTATTTTTCTATGATGAGCCTATAATACTCTTCATGATAATACAAAACTAAAATTAAATTAAGTTTGAAGTTCCAGGTGGTAAGGTAATGTCAATTACTCTTTGTAATTCCACAAAGGTCAGAAGCATAGAGAATAGGTGTGCTGTGTGTTCTCTGTTGCTGTCGACTCGATCTCCAGTTTCGGGTCCCCTGAAGCATAGAAATATTGAGAAAGGTGAGACTTCTTATGTCAGGAGATATGGGTCACACATTATTTCAAAAACTTTTTAAATTATTTGCTAAAGATTAATTGTGGGATTTCTTTGCTTTTGGCTAAAATTACATTAACTGAGCTAAGTGAATATTTGCTACCTCAGAAGCCTAGATGGACTGGAAATGTTATATCTTTGTAATAAGATAAATGTGAAACAAACACTATGTATTAATTTTCTTGAGATAAAAATCTTTCAAAATATAGAACTATTAGGGTTGAAAACAGTTTTGAGATGATGATAATTTTGGAAGTTATCATTTAAGATTCCAGAATGGTGTTCCATGGGCCATATGGATAAATATGTGAGTTTCTGATAATTTTACTTTTCAGTTTTACATATTAGGCTTCTAAGGAAGCCACTCCATAGTGGTTCCATGTCACCAGCCTCCTAAGAAAATAAAGAAAAAAATGTTTAAGAACTAGTCATTTTAAATCAGAGTTCTTGTTGAAATATCACTTAAAAAACCTTAATGTCTCCTGCATAACATTTCTCTTTCTAGACGGTCTTATGTATGCTCAGAGTAATAGTCTTCATAAAGCACAGTTTTGTTAGTCTTCATAAGAATTTCAGTGACTGTCAAGAAAGACTATTTTGGGTCAGGCACAGTGGCTCATGCCTGTGATCCTAGCACTCTGAGAGGCCGAGGTGGATGGATTGCTTGAGCTTAGGAGGTTGAGACCAGCCTGAGTAAAAGTGAGATCCTGTCTCTAACAAAAATAGAAAAAAAATAGCTGGGCATTGTGGTGGGCGTCCCAGCTACTCAGTAGGCTGAGGTAAGAGGATCACTTCAGCCCCAAAAGTTTGAGGTTGCTGAGAGCTATGATGCCACTGCACTCTTTCCTGGGCGACAGAGCAAGACTCTGTTTCAGAAAAAATAAATAAATAATAATAATCAAGACAAAGATTGTTTTTTATAACCCCATTTATAAAACCTTTATTTTGCCATGGTCTGGTATAAGTCTGCCTCTGTAACCTACTATGTGTTGTACCCCCTTAATTCATCCTCTTTTGGGGAGCTATCTATTCCTTGAACATGCTCTAGGTTCTCAATTGCTTGTCTCCATTTAGAATTCCCTGGTCTATTTTTCAACTATCTGAATTCTCTTCATCTTTCAGAGCCTAAAGTAAATGCTGCCTCCTCCTCAGATTCTCCCCTATGAAGTGTCTGCACCTGTCCTGTGACACTCAGTCTGAATGCTATTACAGTAATTTTAAATAGATTTCTTCCTTGTTCCTAGTAAATTGTTAGCTTTTTGAGGCCTGGGGCTGTTTGTCATCTTTGTCTCTAAAGATAATTTGAATACGGAAGTGGTACTATAAAGGTCCACCCATCTAAATGGTAGAAATAATGACCACTGGGATTGCTTGAACCCCAGAGACTTACTGCTACTGCAATGAACAAGGCAACATTTCAATGGATTTTATTTCTAATTTGACTTCCAGCAGTTTTACAGAGGAGATGGTATTGTGTGGGAACGCCCACCCCCGGAACACTCAGTCCAATCTGTGGGTGCACAGGCTCCTGTCTGCTGACTAATCCTGTTTTTAATATCACAAGTTCCGGTGTTCTAAATTTTGGCTCTGCATGCTTTTCAAAATTATATAAGTGGTCAAATTATGGTTATACACGATAACTTTTTCTTCAACACATGACTTCTGCTGAGTCAACACCCAGTCAATGGACAGTTAAAATTTTACCATTATTGTAGGCTCCCTATGAGATGTAATCAGCAATCATCTAAATTTTAAGTACTTAGTTGACTATAATCCTGATTGTACCTTCCCTGCTCATGACTTAAATTTGAGTTTTCCAGGTTCCATCGCTGAGCCTCCACTAGTCTCACCATATGTATTCACTCTGAGCACTCTCACTTGGTTCAATACTTCAACTATCTCCCAAAATGCCAATGACTTAAAAATATTCTTCTTTCACCTGGAGTTCTTTCCTGACCACTAGATCAGCATACTGAGCTCCCCTGTGCCTCAAACTAATTTCGTGTCCTTAATTACGTGTTTTCCCAAAATCTTTCTTCTTCCTCTATTTTCCTTTTGAGTGCACAGCGCTAACCCCCACTAGTCGTCCTTGGGCCACTTTATCCTTCGCGGCTTTGATTTAACTGACCGTCTCTTCCTTCATCTCTGTCAAATCCAGCCAAGTTTGCTCAGGGCCCCTGCACCTATGGCTTCTTTATTCACGTCCCTCCTTCATCTAACAGCTCTGGGAAGTCTTCTTCAACTACCCCTGTCTGGGTTAAGCTGTCCGGGGATTCCCTTCACATTGTACACACACCTCTACTATGCCACCTGAAATGCAGTGTGGCAACTGTTTATTTCCTCACCTGCCTCCTCCACCAGATTACAGGTTCCCTGAGGACAAAAAGTTTATCCCATACTTCCTTGTAGCCACATTGCCTTGATATCTAGGGTCTCAATAAATGTTTCTTGAATAAATGAATAAACCCACTGTGCTGAGCTTCTACACTCCTAAGTATACTTAGTCTTGTGACTGGCCTGCTCCATGTCAAGTTAGGGTCAGACAGAATGATCCCTAACTAAAACAACATTCTTATCTTTGCTGCATAGACAGTATATATGTAGACTTTTAAATCTGTGCTGTATTTTCCAAACAGTGTATCATTAATTCCAAATAAATTCAGGAGATCAAAACCACAATAAAAATTAAAACATTAATGGCAGAAGGAAAATAATACTATCAAAAAAGAAGTACCCAAATCACAATCCCTTTAGGCATCTACTCAGAAGAAAAAAAATCATTTTATCATAAGGACATTTGCACTAGACTGTTTATTACAGCTCAATTTACAATCACCAAATTGTGGAAACAACCTAAATGTTCACCAGTCTAGGAATGGATTAACAAGCTGTGCTATATGTGTTCAGTCACTAAAAAAAGAAGGCGACTTTGCATCTTTCGAATTAACCTGGATGGGAGGGGGAACACATTCTTCTTAGTAAAGCATCACAAGAAAAGGAGAAGCAAGAATCCAATGTACTCAATTCTGATATGCGGACACCTGATGACTTAGTATGTGGTGGGGGGGAGGGAAGGGGGGAGGGGATTCACAGTGTGTGACACACCTCTTGGTGGAGGGACTTTACCTAACAAATGCAATCAGTGTAACCTGGTTCTTTGTACCCTCGATGAATCTCCAAAAATTAAAAACAAAAATGAGGCAATACTTTCAACACTATAAAAGAAACATACCTTGGAATGTCACTTCAACAAAAGTGAGTAATTTTCATTTTCTTTGCAACCGATACCAAACCACTAGCCTTTTTTAAATGTGTAACCACACAAAACTTTAACGCTCAATGAAGTATTGACAGAGACACTCTCTTTTGACCAAAAACTTGGGCCTGGTTCTGCTGAGTCCTCTTTCTAACCAGGCTTTCTCTTTAATCCAGTGGCTCTTGCCCACTTAGTCCAATTTTAGCAAGAATCCTACTGAGTCAGTTTAATGAAAATCTCTCACCCTGACACCTCATCAAATGCCTTATCCTCTACCCAGAGCCTGCCCTCAAGTAACAAGCCTGTCAAGTCCATTTAGCCAGAATCCCCCTTACCCTTCAAGTCTCCTCTTAGTACTTTTCCACCAATAACCCCTGCCCTGTAAATCTCTGTATTTCTTATTTGTTTCAGTTGTACCTGGAGTTGAGTCCAATCATTTATCCTACCTACAAAACCCCCCCTGAATAAGGTCTGACTTAACTATTCCTTAGTTAAGTGTCACGAATAATTTTTTCTTCAACAGCATGAAGACCAGACAACAAATTACTATGTTCCATGACACTTAAAATCACAGTGGAAATGTTGGTCTCCCCCCCATAACACTGGATTTTAGCCACTGGCAGGTACAATATCTGAGCAGAACAAAGTAAATGTAAAGCATACTTGCCAAACACTAAAGAGAGTTGGAACTGAAATTGCCTTGTGTTTGTCACAAGAGGCACCCAATACTGATGGAAAACAAAGCAAAAAAAGCAAATTCCCAACTTCTCAAGACAGGAAAAAAGTCATTCTCATTATTTTTTTTTTTAAGAGATGAGACCTCACCATGTCACCTAGGCTGGCCTAAACTCCTGGGCTCAAGCAATCCTCTCTCCTCAGCCTCCTGAACAGGGAAGAGTTGGGAACTATACACACGAGCCGCCCCCTGAACAGGGAAGAGTTGGCACTATACACATGAGCCACCATGCCCCGGCCTGCTTCCCATTTTAAACCAGGAGAGAAGGTACATTTTGCAAAGTACATAAAGCTTTCAACAAGACTCTAAAATGGATTACCAACTCAATTGAGGGGGAAAAAAAAAAAAAAAAGGAATTAATCATTCTTAGGAGCTAGTCAGCAAACTACACCTGTGGCCAAATTTCACACCATGCCTATTCTACAGGTAAACCACATCCACTTGTTTACATATTGTCTATGGCTATAGAACCACTAAAATGCTAGGGTTACCGTCTGATCCATAGCAGGAAAAAGGGCAGACCCCACCACCATTTTTTTCTATATAAAAGGGGTTAGTTATAAAAGACCCCTGCTCTAGCTCTAGTGGCTTTTATTGGCTCACTAAAAACAGGTAGGTCCTGTCATACTAACCTCAAAGCACTGAGAGAATTGTTGGGCTGCCAGAGCAGGAAAATAGGTGTTTCTGGACTTCATACAATAACTCTGCAGATAAAAATGAAATGTGAATCCAAGTAAAATTAGGGGAACCATAACTTGGTCAGTAAGAAAGGATCTTTAGTTTCCTAAAGATACACTGCCAAAGGTATTTTACAGCCATCTAGTCCATCATGGGTCCTTTTGTAATTCTCTATTTAGTTCAACACAGTATATTTGGAAGATGCTAAAACCATGAAAGTTTTTTTTTTAACTTTACGTGTAACTTCTCTAGAATGTAGACATTTCATCATGTAAAGAATATAGCCTCTCTCTGTTTAATGTTGAAATGCTATCTTTTGCCATGTATAACATGTACCTTTTTGCCCAAATTTGAGGGGAAAATAAGGACGTACATTACATCTAGCTAGTATGGCTCTGGAGTGGGGGGCCCAGCAGGCTTCCTGGGGCCACCATGCTCTCCCGTCTGTGCTTACTGGGTGCACAGGGTTCCAGGCTGGGAGGATCTGGGATGTGGCAGTGGCAATCAGGGCAATCAGGGGGTGGGGCGACGGTGGGCCTGGCCAGCCACATATGGCCATCTTGGAAGGGGGGAGGGCTCCGAGCAGAGAGGAAAGGGGCAGCTTTCACAGAGCAGGTGGCTATGGGTAGGCAGTGTGATCTGACTGCTTGCAGGGGAGTCAGCCCTCCTCAGATGTGTCTCTCTCTCTGAGAGCCAGCCACTTTCTCAAGGGGTATTTCCCTGAAAGTGTGGGCCAAGAACATGGGTGCACGTTGACACAGAAGCACATTTTACATGGCAAAATATGAGCAGTTGCTTTTGAAAATTGGTAACCTAACAGTGATTTAACTACTGTTACTAGGTAATGTCTTTACACAAATTCTGGTAAAGAGGAATAAAAGAGGCATCAGGTTCAGTCAGACCTGATCTGAACCTTAAGACTTGCCTGAAATTCACGAAAACAGCTTCATTTCATGGAGTGTCAATTTTCTAATTTGTGAAATGTGATTAATATCTACCTCATGTAAAGAGTAAATAAGTGATACACGCACAGCAAACGCATTATCAATGTTAATTATAGCTTCTGCGACTCCCCCTGCTGGCTCTCTGCAGTTAATGTTAATGGAACTGCACTGCCCTTTACCAGGTAAAGAAAATGGCTTTTAACTTAAGATGTCCTGTGTACCAAAAGTTTTCAAGTCCGTTAAGGTAGAAAATACCTTTTCATTGGAACAAAGAAAAGATGAAGTCTGGGCTAGTACCTAAAATTGAACAAGAGTGACAAAGAAACCTAAACATCTCACTGCAGGCATGAGTTGCTGAACCTCGGAACAGTGATGTGGGAGCTGGGGCAGCAGGCAGGGGCCTGGGGAGGCTCAGCGTACACAACAGATGTTCTAGGAGGAGAGAGGTCCTGGGCCCCCATTAAGTGGTGGTCCTCAGCAATCAACAACAGTCTTTGATGCTTTTACTAAGTGTGTCAATAGCCTCTGTCTCAGGAAAGAGTCTTAACTTTGAGAGGACGGGAAGGCAGTTCCTCAAAGGTCAGCCTTTATTTGTAAGGCAGAGCCATGTGAAGCTATAATTTCATTTTTGGTAGAATAAGATTTAATCCTGTACATAACCAAAATCTAAAAAGGGAAGCCATATTACTGCCATGGTCTACTGCACTTTAAAAGTTAAAAACAGTTTTCTTTAAACTGTAAAAATTCTTGTAGAATAGCTAAACTCTGAAACCAAAGATGTTGGTGGAACTGTGGAGCAAAAAGAGCCCTCATCAGGGAGATCAGGAAGACAAAATGATATAACCACTGTGGAAGACAGTTTGGCAGTTTATTATAAAACTAAATATATTTTTACCATGTGGTCCAGCAGTCATGCCCCTCGGTATTTACCCAAAGGAGCTAAGAATTTGTTACCACACAAAAACCTGCACATGAATATTCACAGCAGCTTTATTCATAATTGCCAAAACTTGAAAGCGACCAAGATGTCTTTCGATAGATGAACCAATTGACATTTTGATACAATGAAATATTATTCAGCGATAAAAAGAAATGGCTATCAAGACACAAAAAGATATGGAGGAACCTTGAAAACATACTGCTAAATGAAAGGAGTCAATCTAAAAAGGCTACAGGCTATATGATTCCAACCACATGTTGTTCTAGAAAAGGAAAAACAGTAAAAAGACCATTGGTTGCCAGGAGTTCAGTGGGAGGGAGGCAGGGAAGGGCTGATTCGGTGGAACAGAGCAGTGACATACTCTGCATGACGCTGTAAGGATGGAGACACGTCATCGGGCATTTTTGTCCAAACCCATAGGATACACAAGACAAAAAGTGAACCCTAATGTGAACTGTGGACTTAGTTAATAATGTATCAATATTGAGTCATCAAATTTAACAAACAGACTACCCTGATGCAAGATGTTAGTAATGGGGGAAACTGCCAGGGCTTGAGGGGTAATATGGAAACTCTGCAATTCTCACTCAATTTTTACAGTAAAAATTAAAGCTGATAGAGAACTCCACCAAAATAATAATAATAATAATAATAATAATAATAATAAAGCTATAGAGTTCGAAGGAGTTAACATTAAGTTGCATTGCAACTTAATTTGTTAAGAATAAAAATACACTAGAGTTTTTTCTTTTTATCCTCAAAGAACTACATGCTCCTTTAATAGTAAACTGAGTTACGTTTCTGGTCTTCAAACTCAGACCATCTCAACTTCACTTCCTTGTTCTCGTGAACTTTAATGCTGGGTTATGCCTTTCTACTGAGTTGCTATTTTATGGACTAGAAATGCAGGTGTTTCTTACACTCATCACTTTCCATGAAACCAGTGTCATAGTCAGGCACATGGGTGGAAAAACGGGATTAAAAAGCAGCTGAGGAATCTCCTCTGACAGGAATGTACTTAATTGTACAGTCATGATTTGCTAGGAGGGTAAATATTTAAATTTTCCTAAGTGTCCATGCAAACCATGATTAGACCAGTAGGATGAATCACTCCTTCTTTACAGAGAAGGCTTCCAGTAATTCTTCAGAGCCCGTCTCAGAGAGGGTTTTTCTAACCACCTCAGCTCAAACGAACTACCTCAATCCCTCCCTCATTACAGTTAGTGCTTTCAAGTTCAAGATCCTGTTAACCCCTCTGGTCCTCCTCTCCCTGGAGTATAAATTCTATGAGAACTGAGATCCCATCTCTATTGCTCTTTGCCAGGACAGAGTGAACCTGAACTTTACTGGATACCTCAAACTGGAAATGCCCAAGGAGAGCACACAGGAGGGCACTCCCCGTGCTATGACAGGGTGACAAGGAGAGCACACAGGTGGTCACTCCCCATGCTCTGACAGGGTGACAAGGAGAGCACACAGGTGGTCACTCCCCATGCTGTGCTATGACAGGGTGACAAGGAGAACACACAGGCGGGCACTCCCCGTGCTCCGACAGGGTGACCAGGAGAACACACAGGCGGGCACTCCCCGTGCTCCGACAGGATGACCAGGAGAACACACAGGTGGGCACTCCCCGTGCTCTGACAGGGTGACATGGACTCTCCATCTTAATGCTGAATATTTTATTTTCATTATTTTTATATTATCACTCATTTCAACCCAGGCTCTGGAAATTCTTGCAGAGTGTTTGGGATATAGGACCTGGTACTATCTAGGGCTTACTAAATGATTTTGATGAAAAGCATATGTTCCAGAGGACAATCAATTTTATTCTTAAGGTACATATTCATTTGCAAACTCCTACCAGTTTTTCATCATACACTAATGGCCCCATTCTGTGGCGTACTTTGCTTTCTTTTTAACTTTCGTTAGACCTTCATGATAACCTTGCAAGGTAGTTAATCATCTTCATTTGACTGATAAAGAAAACTGAGGGTCAGAGAGATTAAGTGACTTGTCAAGGTCCATAACTTACAAAGATTTGAACTCAGGTGTATCTGACCCTGAAATCCAGTTTTCCACTCAAGGCAAAGTAGCCTCACTTTGTTCTAACACAGACTTAATTTCACAAAACTCCTGCTTCTCCTCATGTCGTAAAGTTTATGATAATCTAGTACACAGGTCAATATTCCAAAACCATATGCAGTGGTGCGTGCAGCCAAGGCATTTAGTCTCCTGGTTCACAGAACCTCATGTAATTCATATCTTGCACCTGCTCGAGCAACTATTTTTGTCATACAGATGCGTCTGGGAACATTCTGCCAAGATCAGATATAGTTTAAATTCCTATGTATTGATAGAGAAAGGAAAAAGGAGACAGACTGACTCACTGATACGTGTTCTCATGCAGAGGGAATGCCTTGGTCGTATTCCACTTGATTTTTAATTCCCTCTCTGGCTCTTAGGAAGCGTTAGCCAACAGACACACAGTGTGTGAAAGGGGTGGACAAACGACATACTACAACAAGCAGAGCAAAGTAATCACTGGTTCCTGCCATGAACGGGAAGGCCATTCACTGGTAAACAGCACACTTTAAATAAACGATGTGTGAACTAAATCCAACATTAACAGATCAGAATGTCCTCTATAACTCAGAAACCAAATCCCCTGGGTTGCAGGAGCACTGTGATGACCACTACCAAGTATCAAGAATGTTCTAAGTGTTGTCTGACTGGACTACGGTCAAGGCATCAGAAAAGAGGAAGATCTTCTGGGAAAACCCATCACTTCTCTCCTGCTGGGTGCAGGGCCTTGCAGAAACATGGTGGAGTGGAGGGAACACTGAGCTTCAAGGATGCTGGGCGGGCAGTTCCGATAGGTCATAAAATGGCAAGTGGGATCATAGAAGAGTCTCTAGGCCTGGCTCTGGAAGAGGCTGTGCAGCCAGAAAGCATCAGGATGCCTCATGGCAGGGCTCCTAACTTTTCCATTGGCCGCATTCATCAGTGTACGATTTGGAGTGTGTGAGTTTGTATGTGCTAATAAATATAAAATAGGGGATCGACATCACTGCACGTATAAGCCTGTTCAGAAATCGAACAGAAGCCAGGATGACGGCGCTGCCTGAAGAAGACACAGCCCTTCGGCACCCTGTCTGTGCAGCGTCTACCTCTTGCCTTTTCTTCACTCTCTTTATTTGAACCCAGAAGAAAAAAATCATGTGAAGCTGCAGACTATTCTAGCTGCCAGGAAGCTGAGCAGAGTGGGGTGCTCCAGAGGATGTCCAGAGGAGAACAATAAATACTCCCTTCTGACGAACCCCTGAGTGTCCTCTCCACCAGGCTGCCAGCCTGGCCATGGAAACTACTGTGAGAGCAGAGAGCTCAGTCCCTGCCTGAGGGCTAGGCCGGGCCCAATCTGTACGAAACTGTCCTTTGGGCATTAGTAGCAATAAATGTCCCTTGGACATTGTCATAAATTAACGTAAAGCCAACAAATGAGCTTGTATCCCTCTAAAAATTCCTCAGAAATCTTTACACTATCTTTAAGTACTGGCACTTTAGTATTCAAATATGTTGTGCCAGAGACTTTTCCCCCTTATCCTAAACTTTAATTTATAAGGCCATGGCAACAATGTTAATGAAGATTAATTACTGCAGCACGTTCTATAAAATGTGCTCAGCTTTCTCTGACAGTGAAGGCTGCCTCATATAGAACGGGGAGTGAGGCTGCGTCACGGCCTTAATGTCTGTCTTCTCGCTGCTCAGTGCTAAAAACACATTTATAAAAACAATTTCATCCAAGAATAGCCTGATAGGCTCAGAGTTCATTAAAAACGTAACCGCAAGAGGAGAAGAAAAAAATCAGAATTCTAATAATTAGATCAGAATTCTAATACTCAGAAAGGCTGGGCGGTGAGGAGGAGGGAGACAGCAGAAGACTGTGCGACATGACTCCATGCACTGGTTTCCGTCTGGGATGCACGTACAGCGTTATTCACAAGTGGCAAAAAGTTTTGCCCCGAGTCCCAGCTCTGGGTTGTTGTTTTTTTCTTGGGAGGGGCAGGGGGGGTCCATAAACCCACTTAAGGATTTGGTGAAAAGCCTGGCCCCTTCCCCAGGGGAACACAGGAAGCATTTAAAGCTGCATGACACCCACACTGTGCATGGACAAATTCACAATATTCACTGAAGTTTATCCATCGAGTTCAGTTTAAGAATCCTTGCTCTGTTGTAATTGAGAAGTTATAATTATTTCTCTTCTCCAAGATTTAAAAAAGAATTTAAACTTCATACAAGTTGGGTTTATGCTACACATTTTTCTCTCCACTAACCTGCATGAGAACATTATGTGCTCCCCAGAAACACACTGGCTTCTCTCTCGAACTGCTTTCCCTGATTAGTTTTCAATACTCAAGATCGTCACCTACCCAGACATGTCCCCAGTGCTCCAGCTCTCTGGCAAAATGAAGTTCTGCAGTTCAGCCTCAGTCTTCGTTAGTGCTTTAAATGACTAACGGAAAGAAAATCTAGTTTTTAACAAAGCTGCCCATTAAAGAAGTAAATGAGCAAAAAATAAAATGAAATGAAATCCAACAACTACCACCAAAATCCTAGCATGAATTCTAAGAGGAGATGGATAGGAAATTATGGTATAACTAAGTGACAGAATGTTTACGCAGCCACTAGGCGTGAAGGCATTCCACACGAAGCAACGTGAAGTGAAAAAAAAGGACGATCCTAAGAAAAAGTCATTCTCAATGGTCTTTTTAGAGAAAACAAAGGCATCTTGCACTAGGGAGTTCAGACAGCTGCTGAGGGAACCCTACCAGCAAGGACAAGTGCACCTTTGCCTCTGACATCCCGAGCCATTCATTCATCATCTCAGTGATCTTGCCACTTCTGAAAAAATGACAAACTCACAAGTGTCCACCAGCAGCAGTTACACCATGACTGACTAAGTAACAGAGGAGAAAGCAGAGGGCAAAAACTGGGGCTGCAGGAAGGTTAAAGGGCAGCTTTTTAAACCCTAGTTTCTCATATCAGGGTTTCCCTATCTCAATCCAACCCTCACCGCCCAAAATAACACCCTGCTTCTTCAATACACATAACCTTTCCCTAAAAGTCCCAAGACAAGCTCTATTGCCTTTCCCCACATGTACCCCAACAATCTGCCTTGGAATTTTCTCCAGATATTCTTATTGTCAAATGTTTTACAAAGAAGAGATAATTGAGATTTTCCCTTGAAAGCTGATAGGCATACTGGGACAGGCAATAAATCTTCTGAAGTTAAAACAGTAAACGGGAAAAGTGGCAGGCACACACAATAAAGTCAAAATACAAGTCTGACAATCAAGTTCATGAACTCATCCTAGAAAAACTGCTGCATACCTCATATAGTCACCCCTGAAGTACTCCCTCTAGGAAGCTATGCACTGATACCACTGCCTAGTTTACCCTTCAAAGCAATTTTGGAATTCTTTTTTCTGGAATGACCATCAGAGATGTCATTGTACAAGGTCTGACAAGATCACAAACTTTCCACTGTGCCCTTATGTTGGCAGCACTGTACAAACGACTCAGTAAGATTTTATAACCTTGGTATATCAGTGTCTCAGCTGTGCTCGGGTTGACGTGTGATGGTATCTTGATGAGTAGCATTCATTATTGTTGTTGTGTATTTTTGTGTGCTATATGACAACAGTTTGATGGTCATTTCAGAAAAAAGAAGAATTCCAAAACTGCTTTGAAGGGTGGATTAGGTGCTAGTGTCCAGGCTTAGCTTCCCAAGGAGAGTACTTTAAACATAACCATAGTGATATCAGCAATGAGGAATACAGCACTTTTTCTAGAATCAGTTCACCAACTTAATTATCAGACTTCGTATTACTAAACTGAGCTTTCTACATCTTCCGCCTACAACTCAATACTAAGTAGAGGTTTAGCTAAGTGGAGATTATAGTCAATAGTATTTTATTTAAAAAATTACCTAGACTGAGAAAGAAAAAGTTGTTTAAAAAAGAATGATCCTCTGACTCGGTGCCTGTAACACAGTGGTTACAGTGTCACCCACATGCACCAAGACTGGTGGGTTTAAGTCTGGCCCAGGGCAGCTAAACAACAACAAAAAATAGCTAGGCATTGTGGTGGGCACCTATAGTCCTAGCTACTTGGGAGGCTGAGGCAAGAGAATTGCTTAAGCCCAAGAGTTTGAGGTTGCTGTGAGCTGTGATGCCATAGAACTCTGGTGAGAAAGTGAGACTCTGTCTTAAAAAAAAACAAAACATTCTCTATATGTAACACCATTAAAGTTTCATTCAGATTTACATAAAATACGTAATAGTCAGACACTCCCCAACCCAAACCAAATAAATATGGTTTCTTGGAATTTTATTTTCCAAGTGAAAAGCCTCCCACAAATTATAAAGCCAATCGTAAAGTATCAGAAGAATAGTTGCTGAAACAGTTATCCCAAAACTCAATACCAGAAGAAACACAGAGGTTAAAGTAGCTCATCTACCTCATATAAGAGATCTTTTTTAAAGACAGGCAAGTTCACTCAAAAGCCAGAAAATGAACATCGAACTGACTTTTTAAAAACAGAACAAAACAAACAAACAAAAGAACAAACATATAGACCAAAAACCTTGTTCAAACCTTTTTTGATTCACAGCTATGTCAGGATATGTAGAAAGAACAAATAATTAGATGTACAACAGTTTACTCTGTATAAGAAAAGGAATCAATCCAAACAGAACTTAATCATGTCTAAATTATGACAACAGCAAAAATAAACAGATTATGACAACAGGCTCAGTACAAATTATAGATGTAATTGGTCTTATGCCACCTATAATAATCTAGCAAGTAACCTACTATGCAGCAATTCTTTATAAAGTAACCTCCCTTAGTTAGAAACTGCATTCTGCAAAGCAAGAATTCATATAAGATAGTAATAATCTAACCACCATCTTTTTCCTCCTTCCTTTTTTTTTTTTTTTTTTTTTAAAGGTTACGATTATAAATATTAAAAACTTAGTCTGACTGGATAATGAATATCTGGAACATTCAGATGTTTCTTTTTCATCATATTCAATACTTTGCAAATTTTTGCATCATTAACAATTTACATGAAGTTGGCCATAAACCCAACATGATAAATGCTACAAGACATTCAAAAATTAATCTTATGTTACATGCTCAGAGCCAAATGTCTCGGCTTGTAAAGCACAGCTAAAAGGAACAATTTCATTGAAGAGTTTAACTGGAATACAGTTAAAGACCACACTCTTTAAAAGGGCAATTTACACCTCCCACCCCCAGTTAAGAGGAACTTAATTCAGGTTCAGCTCAGACCTCACTCCCTCCAGGAAGCTCCTCTGAGAGGCCCAGGTCAGGCACATCATTTATGTGTTTTCTGTGTTCAGCCCTCATCTACTCCACTCCCCACTGCCCAAACCACACACTAATCTATCACACTGTTTCATATGCAATTGCTTTCTTAGCCATCTGCAACCCTCACTGAACTAAAAGCTCCATGAAAGCAGAAAAATTATTTTTCTTAATGCTCTATCCTCTGTGCCTGCACTCACCATGCCTGGCATATGATGGGTACTAAAACATTCTTATGGTGGTACTTTACCTGCTCCATTGTTCCACACTTCTGTTTCTGAGGGAAATTTGAGATATTCCTGGTATTACTCTTAAAGCTCCTTAAAAGGAACTCAAAGTCACATAATTTTCATTGTTCCTGGGACCACATTATAAGTGAGAGATGTCTTTTTGTCATGCTAACTAGAGAGAGTTGATCCCACTGGCATCTCTGTGCTGGAGATACCTCTGTGGAGGACTGGGGGGATTTTAAATTCCACTGCAGCTGTGCACTGAGCCAGGAGAAAGAAGCACAACACTTTCAAACCCTGTCAGACTCCAGACCCCAGATTTAGGGCTTCCCCACTCATTCTGGCTCTCCCTTGCTTATTTCCTATTGACAATGTCTTTTCACTGCAGAGACAAAAGAGTTACCCATGCTGAATATTTACCAGCATCAACAAAGAGAAAGAAAAAGAAATACCCAGAGGAAACTTTCAAAGAAACTAGCTTTAGTTCCTGCTAGTTGGTTTGGGACCAACAGTCTTTTTTGTTTTTTAATTGGTATATCTAGTCCCACAAGAGTGAACACGTCTCTGAAAATGCTAACTTTATACCTCAAGAATAACCCTCTTTGAGAGTGAGGATGACCCAAAGGCTGGAGTATTAGCTTTTGCCTCAGTTACCAAGCAGAAGCTGGAAATAATGCAGTCAGGGAAAGCTGAGAATGTGCCAGGAGGATCCTCCAAAGCCGCATCACAAACTGTTAGCATTCAGTCATACAGCTTACGAGGGGCAAAGAAAAAAGGTGATGTAGACAAACTAGCAGAACACAGAAGAACTTTAGTGGTGCTGCAATTGTAAGCAGTAGTAGCAGCAATTGCTACTGTCAAAATTCTAATGTAAGAGATCCTAATTATAATCTTCTGAACTTCTTTATATAAAACAACTTTGGTTTTATTATTTTTTTATTAAATCATAGATGTGTACATTAGTGCAATCATGGGGTACAGTGTGTGGGCTTCATATACAATCTGAAATATTTTCATCCAACTGTTCGACATAACCTTCATGGGATTTTCTCGTTTATTATGTGAAAACATTTGTGTTCTGCATTTAGTAGGTTTCACCTGTCCCTTCTAAGATGCATCATAACTGTGATCCCACCATTACAGAAGACCAAAAGTCACATTACAACAAAGATATCTGTACCAGATTGTTTATTGCAGCCCAATTCATAATTGCTAAGTCATGGAAGAAGCCCAAGTGCCCATCGACCCACAAATGGATTAATAAATTGTGGCACATGTTTACCATGGAATACTATGCAGCCTTAAAGAAAGATGATGACTTTACCTCTTTCATATTTACATGGATGGAGCTGGAACATATTCTTCTTAGCAAAGTATCTCAAGAATGGAAGAAAAAGTATCCAATGTACTCAGCCCTAATATAGAGCTAATTTATAGCTTTCATATGAAGGCTATAACCATGTGTTATCTTAATGCAGATTCGGATTGCTCTCCAGGACCTCCGAGGACTCTTTCCTACACCTTTTAGCTTCATCTCGGGGAACTACTCATCTTTGCTTGGTACTTTAGTAATACCAAACTGCTATTCATTCCCTGCACACAGTGGGCTTGGAATTTCCTTGGCTTGGAACGCCATCTCACTGGGCTTGTTTGGCTGGCACAACGGAAAGCCTGGAGGAAGGGGAGAGGTGCTTCCTCTGTGGTTCTGTAGCATCCTGAGTTTATCTTCCCATTTATCCCCTTTTACTCGAGATGATGTTTTTGTGAATGTCTTTTCTGTTTCTGTCAGTGGAACTGCAGTAAGATTCCCTAGACATTGCATGTTTGCAGAAAAGCTACTTGCTGAGTAACCATTTCTCTCCTTTTTGAGGGATAATTCTTCCAGGACGGTGGTCTGCAGGGAGAAAGAGGGAAGGGTAACAGGAACAAGATGGAGCCAAGACAAGGAAGGCAAGATGGAGCCAAGACAGGAAGGCAAGACGGAGCCAAGATGTTTACCCGCATCTCCTTCCCCTCTTTCCATGTGTCAAATTTGCTTCCTTCAAAAAAGATGAATTTGTTGTATCGCAAATAAGAAAAGAGCTTAACCACCTTCTAATTTAGCTCTTAGACACCTCTTTCTGAAAGATTTATCTGTAAGGGGCAGCACCTGTGGCTCAAAGGAGTAGGGCGCCAGCCCCATATGCCAGAGGTGGTGGGATCAAACCCGGCCCTGGCCAAAAACTGCAAAAAAAAAAAGGTTTATCTGTACGTCCTAAATTCCTAACTTCTCTTTTTGGAATTGTTATTTTCTGGTTTTAGAAAATTTTAATAACTGAATCTTTTTGCTCTACCTTTAAGCCCCCACAGGAAATGAGTCATTTTGGTAAATGTGTCTATTATTTAAGAGTCAGGAGTTTATGGGTTTTACTTCAAGACTGATTCACTGCTATGATGCCATGGTGTCAATGAATACCAAACAAAAAGGCTACATTGTACTTATATGTTGAAAGTGATTATTATATTCCTTCAAGAGGCAGTGCAATATTGTCAAAAGGGCACTGACCTGGGCAGGAGAAACATACAGTCTAGTCTCCAATTTGCCACCAGCTATAGGGCTTTGAAAAAATCTTGTTGCCTCTTTGGGGTCTCCACTTGTGTAAAATGGTGAGGTCTGGAAGCAGAGCTGATGAGAACAGCAGTGAACACAACAACTAAAGCTAAAAGTCCATAGAAGGAAAGAACTGGGGGAAAGCTAGACATTTAATAGAGATCCTTTCGTATGGAACATTGAGAAAACATATTGGCTTAATTTCTCTCATTTGATAGGATTATCTAATGCACAAGAACACTGATGACAAGGTAAAGATTTAATTTAAAGATTTTCATGTGTTGACATGAAATGCCATATTGAAAGTCAGGAGACTTGTGGTCTGCTTTCTGCTTTTGGAAGAAGCCTGGCATTATGGCTCCCCAAAACGACTGTACAGGGATTATTAAGGCAAACTGATCAGCCCTGGTCAAATCTGGGGAGGCAATATCACCCAGTCGTTGGGAGCAAGGGCTTTGGAGTCTCTGGTAGCTCCTTATTAACAGTGTGACTTTAGGCAAGTTATTTATCCTCTTTTGGAAAAAAATTTTCTTATTTGGAAAATGAGGATTTAATATTGACACATAGGGTTTTGGAAAAATTGCTTGGGTCAATATATAAACACTTTATGGTCACCCTGTATGTTAAGGATACAATAAATGACAGCAATTATTAGGTGACAAATGATTATTTATGGTCTGAGTCACGTGGGGATTAAAGCCCAGACTTGTTAGGGCAATCATCTCAGACTTAGCAGCAAGAGTCCTTATTGCTAATAATAACAATAAACACTATTTATAGAATTGGTTATAGAATTGCATGTGGGTGATCTTATTTGTCATTGTAATAATCCTAGAAGCAATGAGCCTGCCAAAGTTATTACTCAGCTAGTAAGTGGCACAGCTGGGGCTCAAATCCAAGTTCTCTGCCTCTAACCCTTGCTCTCTCCACTGTGACTCTTCAGTAGCTCCACTTCACACCAACAAGTCTGTGGCTGAGGTTAGCTGCCTACCTTCTCTGCTTAGTTTAATAAAATAGCTAGGAAAGCTTTCTTTACAATGTAAATTCTGAATAAAATATTTTGAAAATTAAAATTAAAAAAAAAATTTTAATTTTTTGTTTGAGACAGAGTCTTACCATGTCACCCTTGGTAGAGTGCCATAGTGTCACAGCTCACAGCAACCTCAAACTCTTGGGCTTAAGTGATTCTCTTGCCTCAGCCTCCCAAGTAGCTGTGCCCACCACAATGCCCAGCTATTTTTTGTTGCAATTGTCATTGTTGTTTAACTGGCCTGAGCCGGGTTTGAACCCGCCACCCTCGGTGCATGTGGCTGGTGCCATAATCACTGTGCTACGGGTGCTGAGCCATGAGGAAAATATTTTGAAAGACAACTTTCCCATAAGAAGTGTATACTACTACTACATATATAAGTAATAAATTCAGGATAATTCTCACTTTTGTTTTGTGGATTAGCAATAGAATTGGAGTGGGAATCACAGGGGCCTATAACTTTAGTAGTAACATTTTATTTCTTGTTTTCATTGTTTTTATTATTAAATCATAGCGGTGTACATTAGTGCAATCAAGGGGTAAAAAGTGCTGGTTTCATATATAATCTGAACTATTTTCATCAAACTGATTAACAAAGCTTTCATAGCATTTTCTTAGTCATTGTATGAAGACATTTGTATTCTGCATATAGTAAGATTCGCCTGTACCCCTCTAAAATGCACCGTAGGTGTGGCCCCACCAATTACCCTCCCGCCACCCCAACTTCCCCCCTCCCCTCCCTTGCCCTTTTCCCCATATTCTTGTGCTATAGTTGGGTTATAGCCTTCATATGAAACCTATAAATCAGCTTCATAGTAGGGCTGAGTACATTGGATACTTTTTCTTCCATTCTTGAGATACTTTGCTAAGAAGAATATGTTCCACCTCCATCCATGTAAACATGAAAGAGGTATAGTCTCCATCTTTCTTTAAGGCTGCATAGTATTCCATGGTATACATGTACCACCATTTATTAATCCATTCGTGGGTCGATGGGCACTTGGGCTTCTTCCATGACTTAGCAATTATGAATTGGGCTGCAAT
>CAUYRH010161742.1:0-17630 GCA_963574655.1 Perodicticus potto
TTTTTTGTAGAGACAGAGTTTCACTTTAACCACCCTGTGTGGGGTCACAACAGTTTACAGCAACCTCCAACTCCTGGGCTTAGGTGATTCTCTTGCCTCAGCCTCCTGAGTAGCTGGGACTACAGGCGCCCACCACAACGCCTGGCTATTTTTTTGTTGCAGTTTGGCCAGGGACATGTTTGAACCCACCACCCTTGGTATATGGGGCCAGCGCCCTGCCCACTGAGCCACAGACACCATCCAAGAACATTTGTTTTCTTAGCTTTTTCAATACTAAACCAAAGTTTTTTTATGGCTTCACTTCAGAGTGATCCTGATATTTGTATCATCTTTCCGTCAAGATATGGGTTGATCTCTAATATGCCATTGGCTAAAAAACAGACAGTTTTCCCAGAGATTCATTAGATTTTTAAAAATACATAGAGTATAAAATTTTCCCAAATTGAGATAAAAAGAATTTCACAGCTAATCATATGTGTAAAGAGGTTATTTGAATAAATTTTATCCGTCTCAAAACCTCAAACCTCCCCAAAAGTTCATATAACTGAACTTGTTCTCTTTGTGGTAGCTTAAAATAATTTGGATCTTTGGGAATTCTCTAAGAATTAGCTGTATGTATATAGTGAAAAAAAGATTTTCCCTAATGATTAATTCAAAGACATTGCATGAAAATTCCTTCAGGTGAAAAGAAAACATTGTCCTTTATTTTGTGCTTAATACTGAGCATGCACTCAGAGAAATGGCCTACTTATGAACTTAATTTATGTGTTGCTCCTTAACTTATCTTTTAGAGCTTTGTTAATTGTCTTATTCAATGAATGCAAAGAAATTTATCAAGCTTTGGCTTTACATACACTTGGAAACTCAAAGCTCACATTACAAATAACAATAAATATTTCAGATATAGGTTGAAATTAAAAACTAGTATTTTATACTCTACTATTTTGAAGAGCTTTGTTAGTTCTTTTACTTTGCTGAATCAAAGATAATTTTTACTGTGTAATTTTGCTTGTGATTGCAAAACTATTCCTATTAGATGACTTTGACCTTGCCAGCTTTTCCATAATTTCACCTATCAAGACACTACAGAACCATTTGTTAATAGCAGTGACAATATCACATATAGGAAGTTCGCCTGATGAATAGGAAAATCTTGTTGACATATTCTAGTACTCAAAGATACTGTGACTATCTGTTCTTTCTTAGGAGTTTCTATTCCTTTTGTGACATGTGCCACCATAAAAAATTAGCCTAAAATACATATGCTTATTTTAATATAAATTATATGCACAGTTGACATATCATGAAGATTGGAGTCGTCTATACATAAACCTATAATAACTTCTGGTTATCAATTCCTCTACACCTTATTTTACTGAAACAAGTCCAATCTGTTAAGTGTTCATTTACTGTTTTATAGTTTGGTAACAAAGGTCTTTACAACAGAGGACAGCTTTTCAGAAAGACAAAGAAGAAAGCACCAATTATAAATACAGCAAAGAACTGGTTTTTATTATTGCCATTGTTGTTATTGTTTTAATTGAAGAAAATAAAAGTTGATTCAGAAAAAAGAGGACAGAAAAAGATGTATGAAAATAAATCCAAAATTCACTTCTTCTGTTCCCCTTGAGCAAAATTCCTAAAGATATGATCTTGCTGTTTGCAAAATTATTTCTGCCCAGTGTTGAGTTAGAGGAAATTGGAGAAAAGTATAGTTAGAACTGATGATAAGAACAAGCTTAAGTGTATAACAATAGGTGAAGATTTCTGATAAGGAGACTTAGAACAGTATTTTCCTTGTTGCAGAATAATGCTTTTGAATTTACCTATATGAGTTCAGACACTTAAGTTCACGAACTTGTCCTAGATAAAGCACTGCATACGTCATTGCTGAATATTGCTACAGTCACCTTCAAGGCTATACACCAATGCCAGGGCCAAGTTCACCCTTCAAAGCAATTTTGAAAGTCTTTTTCTGGAAAAGTCATCAGAACTGTCCTTGTATTACCCTTGATTTGTTGAATGTTATCCAAATGTCTTCTTGGACTATTTATTTTATCTTCTGGTAAAGAAGAAAAAACATGGGGCAGTCCCTGTGGCTCAAAGGAGTAGGGCACCGGCTACATATGCAGGAGGGGGCAGGTTCAAACTCAGCCCTGGACAACAAAAACTGCAAAAAAAAAAAAAAAAAAAAAAGAAGAAAAAAAACATGGGCAGACAGATCAGCTTAGTAGGTGGGATGTTTCAATATGGTATTCACTGAGTAAAAACTCCCTCATAGTAGTGCTGTGTAAGCAGGCTCATTGTAGTGATGAGCCGTGTGTTGTTGGTAAAAAGTACAGGTGGTTTTCATCTAACTTTTTGATGTAGTCTTTTCAGCACTTTCAGAGGGCAAACTTGTTTATCTGTCCCATTGGCACAAATTCATAATGAATAATTCATCTAATATCAAAAAAGGTTAGCAACATCATTCTGACTCTTGATTTGGTATGCTACCATTTTTTTCATGGCATAATCCCTGTAAACTTGGAATAACATGAACCTGATTTCACTCCTGATTTCACTTCCACCCTTGCCAAGTTTAACAAGAAATTTAATGTTTTTTCATTGCTCTACTTTAGTCTCTGACATTATCTCATTTGAATTCACAAAATACATGCCACTCAACAAGACACTGACACACGTAGGCAGAAATACAGCTGTGAGACACTGACATACTAAAGTTATAAATCCTTAGTGAGGTGTTTGTACAGTGCTGCCAACATTAAGTGCATGGTGGCAAGTTCATGAACTTAATTGTCAGACTGTGATATATTATTTTTCAACCATATGAAACGATTCTGAAATGGATAACTTAGAAAGACATTTGAGAATGTATTTTTGACTGTTTGACATGATAGAGAAATAGCAATGTATGTTAAAATATTGTAAACTTTATGGCTCTGTAGCCTTAGCCTTTATAAGTAAAAAACTATCTACATTTTCAGATACTCAGGTAATGGAGTAGCCTTGGAATATAAATCACACACATTTTCACCTCTAAATATTTCTACTGACAAATTGCCTTTCACTACACTGGTCAATTTACACATCTTCTAGTGTACTCAGGCTTTAAAAGAGTCACGCACATAGAAATACTCAGTAGATATTGCTTATCAAAATACATTAAACATATCAATCATACAAAATACCACATTACATGACAATGGCACCTATAGGGTGAATTATGTTTACTTCTAGTGGAAAGAATTACCACTTTTAGAATTAGGGATTTCCTTTTAAAACAAGTGAACATAAAAAATACATGACCTAGGAAATCTATTATTTTAAATTGCTTCTTCTTCAGTTTCAAACACTATGTAGTAAAGTCTTGGCCTAATTAACACATACATATTTGTTTTTTCACATAATCTAAAAAGAGCAGAAATTTTCATTCCCTCTACTTATATGTTGGATAGTTACAGCATTTAAATACTTTGCTTAGAATCTTAGAAACATGACACAAAGTAGGCAATTTAATGTAGTTTACACCATCATCTTTGGCATCAAGCTACTGGAGTTCAAGTCCTACCACTGCCACTTAGTACCAGGATGATTTTGTAAGTGTGATTAACAACATAACAAGCCAAAATTTATTATAATAAAGTATTCACATGTAAAGTGCTTAGAACAGTGATCAATAATAAACTTGATGCAAATGTTTGGTATTACTTTTGCTACCACTTGCAGCATTTTCCTGCTAAATTTTTATTTTTGTATGTTCTTTCATTTTTTAAAAAAAAATTCATCTTACACTACTCCCAGATAATACGTATGTTGCTGAGCTGTGTGGTTAACTCTACGTTAGTAACTATCCTCACAACTCAAATAGTACCAATTCAAGTTGTAATGTGTCACCACTGAATGACTAGGGAGATCTTTATAAAGAACAAGTAGAATACCATTGTTCTTTAATCATTATTCATAGCTATAAAAAACAACACACTAATATAGCTCAGTCTACTAAAAACTAAAGCTGAATTATCTCATACATGAACAGACCATAAATGGGAGATTACTAACCCATTCTAATGAGGGCTCTATTTTTATTAGTTTAAACAAAAAGAGATGGGGCACAGCAATATTCACAGATCTAAATAACGTTTTTAAATTCTTTATAATTCTACTTTTTATCAATATGTGCATTTGATCTCAATTGTCTTCTTGAACATAACAAAATGATACGTGTCTATGACATGGACTATAAATCTTGAAAGCCTATTTGTTTTGCTTCTCTTTCCTTTTTATTAGTCTTTATAGGGTATCTACAGGCACCTCTGTCTTTCTCATTGCTGCTATACATGTATTAAATTTCCATGGTGCACTTAAGCACAGAAGAGACACTGCTTTGCAATTAAAATACAGATTTGAAGTGGAAAACAGAATAATATTATAATTTTTCTATGTGATGTAATGCAAGGTAAATGATAGAAATAGTTTGTAGATATCCATGTAATCCATTTCATTATATTAAAATTCTATTGGTTTGATTATAATGACTTCTTTATTATTATTTGTGTTTAAAGAATTTTTTTGTCTTTATTATTAAATAATAGCTGTGTACAATAGTGCAATCAAGGGGTACAATGTGCTGGTTTCATATACAATCTGAACTATTTTTATCAAACTGATTAACATAGCATTCCTGGCATTTTCTGTTATAATATGAAGACATTTGTATTCTGCATTTAGTAAAGTCCGCCTGTACCCTTCTAAGATGCACTGTAGGTGTGGCCCCACCAATTACCCTCCCGGCACCCCAACCTTTTATTTCATTTTTTTTTCTACTAAAACATTTTAAAATTAGGTAGAATCTCTCTGTGTCCCAAGGTTCAACAAGATAAAATTTTTAGAGATAAATTTATATTATTCCTTTCCTTAAATGAGGAGAAAAACCATGGAGATAGTACTATCTTTTTTATACTTTTTTAAAGGGTTCTGTTTAGTTCAAAGAACTGTCCTTTATAGTCAGTTTATATTTTATTGGTATAGTAAGTGTGATAAGTGATAGCAGGAGAAAGCTCTTCTTCAATAATGTGCTTTCTTGACTGACACATCTATATGCCAGTTGATTCTTATTTTCATTAATAAGACTTTATGATATCTTGCTGCTGTTCATAAAGTACAAAATTAAGAAGTATATTTACATATTGTAGGTATTCTCAATTAATATGCTAAAATTCACTGTTATTTCAGTGGCTGACCTACAGATTTTGACTATTGTGATTACATCTGAACAAACAGCAAAACTGGGAATGACAAACCGTGCTTTGTAGAGATATTTTAAATTATTCTAAGTTTGAGTCTAGTCTTACACAATCACTTCAATTTTGTTCCAAACAAATAGTGTTTTAGTGATACACAGAAAAACATGCCTCTTCAGCAATTATTGGACCATATAATCAAGAAAATCAAACTTCAAGTAGTAACCCATGGCTGAAGTGACCGAGTAAAGAGCATAGCATCTCTATACAGCAAAGGAAACAGTCCTCACAACCAAGAGACAACCTTGAACAAGAGAAAATATTTTAAACCATACATATGATAAGGGGTGAATATTCTGATTACCAAATAACACAATAGCAAGAAAACAACCTGAATGAAAAATGGGCTAAGAACCCGAACAGACATTTCTCAAAAGAAGATATTCCAACACTGAACAGTTTTATGACAATAAAAGTTCAACATCACCAATCATCTGGGAAATGCAAATTAAAGCCACAATGAGATATCACCTCGTACCTGTCAGCATGGCTATTAATCAAAAAACAAAAGATAACAAATGTTGGCAAGGATGTGAAGAAAAGGGTACATTTGTACATTATTCATGGGAATGTAAATTAGTACATTCATAATTTTTAAAAGTCTGGGATTCCTCAAAAAACTAAAAATAAAACTAGAACATTGATCCAACCATTGCATGTCTATGTAATATCCACAGGAAATAGCTTCAGTGTGTCCAAGAGTATCTGCCATGTTCACTGAAGAACTGTTACTAATAATCAAGATATGGAAGCAAGCTAAGTGCCCATCAACAGGAGAATAAAAAAAATGTGGAATATGTAGAGAAGTGAATACTATTCAGCTTTAAAAAGAAGAACATTCATTACTATCTACGTGTGTGATCAAAGAGGACAGTGTGTTGTGTGAGATAACCCAAGGGTAGAAAGACAAATATTGCAGGATCTCACTTTTTGAACTTTAAATAGTTAACATTCATGGAGACAAAAGAGAAGAATGGTGGTTACTCGGGGTTGGAAATAGAGGGATGTGGAGACAATGGTCAAAAAGCTCAAAGTTCAATTAGTCTGGGTATCTATTTTACTGAGTGGTAACTACCCTTAATGTATACTTGAAAATTGCCGAGAATAGATTTTAAATGTCTTTACCCCATAAAATAATTACGTGCAGTGATGGATATGTTCATTAGACTGATTTAACCTTTCCACGTGTGCACATATGTTCAAAACTTCATGTTGCATGCACAAATATATAAAAGTTCTGTTTGTCAGCTAAAAATATATGAGTAAAAAAAGATATTTAGAGACTGAAATACATTTTACTAATGGGTTATTAATTAAATTGCAATAATTTGGCTTTGTGTAAATTAATTCCTTCAATGGTGCTATAATAAATGCCTACAATGATATTAGTTAATATTTCATAGGATCTCATTTATACAAGCATAACATTGCTCTAGTCTATGCATGTACTTACATGTGTGTATATGATAAAATAAGCACAAAATATTTCTACACAACCCTAAAACACACACATGTAGGTTATAGCGTCTTCAAAACATTAACCAAATTTATTCCCCAAGGAAGGTGAAGAGATATGTCACTCACAGAAATATGCCAACGTCTAACCACCGGAAGGAACCAAAGAATAAATTGTTAATTTCTATTTTAAATTAAATAAATTAACAAATCTGGCTGTGATCCAGATATAATATAAATTATATGTAAATATGTGAAAGAAAGCAAAATCTTGAAGAATCAGTTAGACTTCCCATTATCCATTACCACACCGACCACGTACAGGCACAAGTACAGGCACACAAAAAGATGGACAAATAACAAAAATAAATGAACAGGGACATACACACACCGCGTGAAGGGTCTCCAAGCTTTGAGATCTAAAAGAGTTTACAGGAAAAGTAGAAAAGATCCTGGTAAGAATCACTGTAAAACAGGCATTCAATTCCTGGCCCAGTTCGGGGATTGAGCTCACTACAACTTAAGACAACCCTTTCGATGTTTCAGGATCCGGGGCAGAAGCGATCTGTATCTTTTCTACTATCTGGAATTCTGAGCAATGGCAATCTCTCAGGATTTTCCTTTATAACAGCCAGGGCTTAATAGAGTCGACATGGTTGTGTCGAACAAGATGTGTCAGAGTGGAAGTTTGTTACTCTGAACAAGCACTACCAAGTTCCTGAGTTCCTCCAAGATATTTTCTTGTGTTACAAACGATAGTGCATAGATAGCTGGCAGATGTAAGTGAGGTTGTGATTGTGCAAGACTGTGCTCCCAGGAGATTCAGAAGGGAAAATTGATGTGAAATGACGATAAAAATATCTCAGTGTTTGTTCAGCAAAGTGAGGAGATTTGAGAAATACATGCAACCATGTGTTTATCTCAAGCAGTTTGCAAAGATGTTTCCCAAAGACCAGGTATATCTGTCTGACCTTAGAATCCCAATTCAGATAAAGGGACGATGAGAAGAAAAGAAAACAAAAAACAAACAAACAAACAAACCTTAGAACTTTCAACTTCAGATTAAATGTTTTACATTGAGGGAAAGTTCTGTTGTTTCTTTTAAGTAATAGGATCTAGATGAATTACAATTAATTTTAAAGCATGAAATAAAAATAAAAAGAAAGATATTTTAAGTTATTTTTGGAGAATTGGAATTGGAAGAAAAAAAATCAGAAAACCAATGTTATTTACCTTAGAACAAGCTACTCAGGGATAAATCTTTAAAAGAATAAATTAGTAAAAGAAAAAAAAACAAACTTTAAATGCAGATGGGTCATTAATTAATTAATTTACACATTGTATTATTTAGTTTATTAATTATAAGCAAAACAGCATTAATAGAACTAGTGGAGATCACAAATAACATGAAAATATTTACAAAATAAAATCGTATAATTGGTAATTGTGGAGATTGCAAAACATGGAACGACACTTTAAATAAGTGTGGATTGTAGAAGATGTTTTGTTGAGCTTAGATTTCAACTCTCAGATTCCCTTTTAAATATTTTCTATGGAGGAGGGTCACAGGATCAGTAATTTTTTACATGATGTATCCACTTAATTTTGTTATTTTACTTATCATTGATCATGTTGGTAATTATTTGCATTTTGACAAGACTAAGTCTTATTTCCTCTAATTAACTGCTTTGGTGAGTTCTCTGGGAGCCTGAGGCAGGTGGATAGCTTGAGCTCAGGAGTTTGAGACCAGTCTGAGCGAGAGGAAGACCCTCATCTCTACTAAAAATGGAAAAACTAGCAGAATACTGGTGGTGGGCACCTGTAGTCTCAGCTAGTAGGGAGGCTGAGGAAAGAGGATCACTTGAACCTAAGAGTTTGAGGTTGCTGTGAGCTATGATGCCATCGCACTCTACCCATCATGACAGAGTGAAATGCTGTCTCAAAAAAAAAAAAAGATTTAAAAATCTAAAGGATATACATTTGAATGCTGTAAAAAGTGGATTATCTTCAGCGTTTTGCGATACAATTCTAAACAAAAGTCAAGTTTGTCTGGATTACACAACAAGAGGAGGGACTCCAAACCCAGTATGAAACTTTAAGACGCAGATAGGGGACGGTAACTGAAATGCCTATTTTTTTCCAAGATATTTTTCATCATGTTAAAATCCAGAAATATACTTTTACATATATATATGTATTATATTTCTCTTAAGTGGCCAATATGTTAACTTAGTTACATGTTTTAAAATTTGATTGTTTCCATCATGGTTCAAGAGTTAACTTCCTCTGCTCTTCCTGGAATCCGGAAGAGCACTTGTGGAGAACTTCAGATCACGAAACGGTTGCTCAGGCTTACAGAAATTCTACATGGATAAGAAGACTAAATGCATGTTTCAGTCTCTGGCAGTGTTGTATCATATCTATTTGAAAAAAGATTCTAAGATTTGTTTGATAATTCCAGAATAATGTAGCAGAGCCCATTCTTGAACTAACAGATTAAGGAATTATCATAGAAATGGAACAGGTGGCTTTATAAGCAAAAGAAAGACAGGGAAAACCCACTCAGCTCCCTTATAAGGTGATATCCTGAACCACCTCAGGACACTGCAGAGAGTCCTCACTAGCAAGAAGGCTCTCATTAGATGCCACCCTTCAGCCTTGGAATTTTCACCTCGCATAACTATAAGAAATACATTTCTTTTCTTTATAAATTACACACATTCAAGCATTTTGTTATTAGGAATAGAAAAAATAGATTAAGATAAAAAATTGGTACCAAGAAGTGAGTTGTTGCTGATTATAAATATCTGAAAATGTGGAAGACTATGTAATGAGCAGAGGCTGGGAATTTGCAGGAATAGACTAAAAAAAGTGCTAGATTTTGTTAAAGCTTAGAAATCACAAAGACTACGGAATGCTTTGAACTCCTTAGAGATTGGCAAGTGCCTATGACCAGAATGATAGAAATAGGGACAGTAGGCCAGTTGCAGTAACCAGCCTGAGTAACATAAGAGACCCAACTCGCTGTAAACACATACATAGAAAAAAGTAAGAAAGAAATATGAATGGTGAAGATGATTTTGACATCCTGACAAGGTTTTATATGGAACTGAGGAACAAATATTAAAAACTAGCGTAAAGTCCATTTTTGTCACATATTGGTGAAGAATTTATATCCATATCCAAGGGCTTTGTAGAAGCCTCAACTTCAGAGTGATAAACCAGGGTATCTGAAAAAATATTTTTTTTTTTAATTTTTCATCAGTTTGTATTTTCTTTTGTTTTATACTACAGATGTTCCCCAAATTGAATATGGTTAAATGTCACAAAACATGAGTTTTCTGCTAACAATGTGTAGAATAAAGAAATAAACACTGACAGAATATCTTTTTTTTTACTTTTCCTTTTTTAAATTATTCTAATTTCTCTGTTCCTTTTTTTTATTTTTACATAGGTTTTCACTTTTTGCTTTCACAGAATTTAAAAGGCCTAAAATTTAATAACAATAACAATGTTTAAGATAAGGACTAGAAACAAAAACCATGTAAAGAATAAACGAAGATAAATACATTCAGAAAAGAAAACAGATGATTACTGCATTGAAATATTAAGCAATATTAGTAATAATAATAATTAAAAAAATAAATTTTTAAGAAAACCTATAAAAAGATGGGGACAGTACCTGTGGCTCAGTGAGTAGGGCACCAGCCCCAAATACCGAGGGTGGTGGGTGCAAACCCGGCCCCAGCCAAACTGCACAAAAAATAGCAGGCATTGTGACAGGCACCTGTAGTCCCAGCTACCCGGGAGGCTGAGGCAAAGAGAATCACCTAAGCCCAAGAGCTGGAGGTTGCTGTGAGCTGTGACGTCACAGCACTCTACCAAGGGTGATAAAGTAAGATTCTGTCTCTAAAAAAAAAAAAAAGAAAGAAAGAAAATAAATAAATAAAACCTTTTAATAAAAACATGGTTCTTTTTGTACAAATCTCAACTGAGATTTGGGAGCAAAGGCATAATTTAAGATTATTCCATTACAATATAATTCCAGAATTTATAATTAGGAATAATGTACACTATTTGGGTGATGAATATACTAATAGCCTAGACAGCACCACTACTATATGATACATACTTGTAACGAAACTGAACTTGTACCTCCTAAATTTGTTGAAATTTTAAAAATAAAGCAAAGCAGAAAGATTCCAAAAACTCAGCCTCATTGTATAAAGAGTAAAAAGGGCTATTTGAAAGAGGAAACCATAGTGTCTTAGGGACCTTCTGTGAAGAAGATTGGTATAGAAAGGATCTATGAGAAAAAGACCCTGAAAGCATTTTGGAGATCTTCTGGTCAGCTTCTCCCAGCACGGACCCAAAGTCCTAAGAGGCCAGACGGACTCAGGAGACAGGAGGTGGGCCTCTCCCAAGGTCTTACTGCTCAGGGCTCAGGGCTCCACTCTCTGCATCAAAGTGCAAACGCTTCACGTCTTTCCCACCTGTGGCTCAAGTGGTCCCAAGTGCGACTCATGCCACCCCTCCACTAAGTAGAAGTTCTAAGCCTTTGTGGCATCCTCATTCTGCTAATTCTGCAGTTTTGCACAAAGCAAGACCGTTGGAAGGTGGCATCCTCCAACCAGGAAGAAATTTGGCATAAGAACAGAGCCGCCTGAAGAGAGCATGTGTGGAGTTTGGAGTTCCCAGTTCCACAAACTTGTTGACCTGGTTTGATTATTTGATTGAGCTAGAAAGTTCAATAGAGGCATGGTGGTAATTTTAAGAAAAAGTGAATGGAAACTGGAAATAAAACACGAGCGGCACAGGCAGTGTGAATTAAAAGCAAAAGTACCCACACAAGTTTCAGGTAAACAAAGAGAGATTTTATTTAGGAAGAACAGAGAAAGTTTAGAGCACTTCCAAAGAGAGTTGGAAGCGGGTCCCTCTCCTGAAGGAGAAAAGGTGAGAAAGGGAGACAAGATGCAAAGGTGGGGGGTGGGAGTATAAATACTTTCTCCACTTGAAGTTGATTGCAAGTCTTTCACTGGCCTCTCTGCAGTATTACCCTTTTCTATAGGTCATTGATTATCTCTTCCTGTTGCTCATTGGTTACCGAGGTTACTTTATATTCACATGTGTATGTGCCGTCCAGACTTCCAGGTTCAGCAGGCTAGGTTACCCAACCCAACCCCAAACTGCTTTCTTAGTGTCCCTTCTCATTCTGCACTGTAGCTGTGTCAAACAGAAACGTGGGGTTGCAACTGTTGCAGAATCCCCACCAGGGTAATGCCCAGTGGAGCCATAGGAACAAAATCGCCACTGGGCCTTAAGAAGTGTGGAGTTGGGGAGGGGGTATAAAAAAACGAAAAAAGGGGGTGGGGAAAATAATGTAATGAAGAATAATAAAATACATATATTAAAAAAAAAAGAAGTGTGGAGTTGTGGGGTTGCAGTCTATTTTGGGTTGTTGGTGTGCTCTTGACTGAAGAATGCCCAGACACACCAAAAGTAAGGAAAGCATGAAACAAAGTTTATTCTGAAAAGCACGGTCGGTTTATAAAGTAAGAGAAAGACTCATTACCCACAGATGACAAATGGGCAGCCTGTCATTACAAAAGGCTCTGGTAATGGTCTGGTGTCCTGTTTTATACTTTATGGATTGAACCCTCCTTGTGATTCAGACATTTCTGTGGAACCACTTTGAAGGACAGTTAACGATATGACAACCTTAGTTTACTCTGAGTCACCTTTCAAATCTTATTGTGCCTGAGCTGCCTGGTCTAAGGGCTAGGGAATTCCCTGCAAAAGCAGGGAAGCAATCCTTCTTCCCAGGGTATGGCAATTGCTGGAAGCTGCCAACAAAGCAGGACACTCATCTTTGTCCATAGAAGAGCTGGAATCTGTCACTTATCTACCTCACAGAGTCACTGGCAGCACGGAATGACCATGTAGGAAAGCTTCAGGCACCAGACATGGACTTCTATGAACAGTCACATGGACTGCCCCCAGAAGAGTCAGAAGGGCATGGCTGCCCAAGGTCATGGAAGCCTGATGCCCACACCAGTGGGCCAGGAGTGGAATAAGGAGGTAATACTCAGCGGCTTAAAGATTTAATCCCTGCCCTTTGAGTTAGAGACTTCTTAAGCCTTGTTACGTGTTTCTTTGGACTATTTTTTCCATTTCAAATGGCAATGTCCACACTCTGTAGGTATACCACTATTGTATCATGAAGGGAAATGACTTGTTTTGATTTCAAAGACCTACAGATAAGATTCTGAACTTTGGACTTTTGAGTTGGAGCTGGAAAAAGTTAAGCATTTGAGACTGTGGGGTTGGAATAGATGCATTTGTGTATTAGAAGAACATGGGCTGTGGCAAGTCAGGTGCAAAATGCTACAATTTAAATATTTGTCTCCTCTAAAACTCATGTTGAAATGTAGTCTCCAATGTAGCAGTATTGACAAATGAATCTTTAAGATGTGATTGGGTCATAAAAGCAAAGACTTTTCATGAATTAGTGGATCAATAAATTAATGGGTTAAGGAATTTTTACCATCCAACCAGGTTCACTTGCCCACTGCCCAAGGGGAAGCCTATATCCAGAGATAGCAGGGTTTACAGCATAGAAAGAGTTTAATGATACAAATAGCTAAGCGGGAAGATCGGAGGAATTTCTCCAATTCACCTCTGAAGAACATGGAAGGCCGAGTTTTTAAGAATAGTATGGCAGGCTAAGGATTAGGTAGATAGGTTTGCTAATCGGCTGGGCTCAGGACAGAACCATCAGTCCCTTGGTAAGACCACTCGTCTGGGTGGGCAGCCAATCCACCAGGACGCAAGGCCTGGAATATGTCTCTGAAACTACCCTTAAGTTCCCAAAAGGTGATGTTATCTATGGAAAAGGCTAAGAATCTTTTTGACCGCCAGCTATTGAATTCCAGGCTAGCAGACAGGGAGACGGTGTCTAATTACTATTATTTTTTAGCTGAACCTGTGCCTTATTTTTAGCTAAGCCCTTACCACAGTTCTTAAACTTTTATTAATTGGTAAAGATGGCTTCAGAATTAATGGATTATCATGGGAGTCAGTCTGGTGGGTTTATAAGCAGAAGAGAGAGCTGAGAAAACACGTTCTGCCCCTTCCTAACGTGAACGTGATGCCTGGCACCCCCTCCTAACCCTGCTGAGGGGTGTTGGGAGGGCTCCACCAGCACGAGGGCTACACCGTGTGCAGCTCCCTGACGTGGGTTTCTTAGCCTCCGTAACTAAAAGGAATTTCTCCTCTTTATAAATTACTCAGTTTTAGGTATTCCGTTATTAACAATAGAAAACAGAGTAAGGCAGTGGTAACTCTCCTCATTTTCCCTCAGAAAAGGATGTTCTCTTTACCTTCCTACGTACACATGGCCATATTCTCATTGCTATCCCCACTTCTGAATAAATCTCCTTTTCTTCCAGAGCGTCTCCTGCTCTGTTACTTACGTTTGATGACCTATCACTTTTGGAATCTCTTGGTAATTTTCAGGCGTTTTACACTGTGGGTTGCTGCACTTCCTCTTTCTACTCCTAATTTCCGGTACAACCACATGTAGATTAACTCTTCAAGTCTTTCTGCCTTTAGCCAGAAAAGCAATAAAGATTTGCCAGCTGCAAGAAATTGCGTTTGTCTGTACAGAGCCTACTAACGTGTTTGTTTTAAGGTAAGGTCACAGTTGTTTAACTATTTAAAATTTGTAAAATTTGAAGGTGTGAAATGCTGAAACTTAAGTGCACAATCAGAAATGCACAATTACTCCGTATGTCCCAGAGACTACATTGATTTCTTAGTATGAGTGTTCCACATTCATTACTGTGTGCAGAGGCTCTGATAAGTTGCATTAGTATTTGTATGACAAACACAATACCAGATTCATGCTTGTATGTACTGAGTTTAAAAGTTTAGAAATGCAGTTAATGAATTTGTTGGGGACTCAGTAAACAAACGCAATGTATGGCATTTTGGCCTACTGAGTCCTTTTAACTAAAGGTGAACCAAGGTCTCCCTCACTTTCTCCTGCCCTCCTCTATCTATCCCCTCTTCTTCCCCTGAAAAGCAGTCAGGGTATCTTTCTAAAGTTCCCCTATCTGACTAAAGCTATATCATTAAAAAACAAAACACAACAAGAACATCTCATTTGCCTTCTCCTTCAGTCTCATCCCTGCCAAGAGATCAACACAGAGAAGAGCCTGAAGCTTAGTTCTTTGCCTAAACAGACTTTGTCAAAGGCCAGCACCTATTTTTCTGATTGTCCTTTCGTAAGATAACTTTCAATAACCCAGAGATTTTAGTCATATAACAAGACAGCACTAGCTCCCCACACATCTTCTCCCTCACCCTCCTATTGCCTGTTACTACCTACCCCGAGAAACTCCTATTCTCAGGGTCTTATATTCTGTGAGGCTCTCAGGAGTATGCATGTAATAAATTTGTATGCTTCTTCTCTTACTAATTTGTCTACTATGAATTTACTCCAGAGATTCAAACGATCAATTCTTTAGTGAGAAAAGGGAAAGTTTAAAAATTCCCTGTAGATCTATCGACAAGTACCATCACTACCAACTACATATGTGGTTCTATTGTCATTAAAAATAAAATTTTAATTACTATTTTAATAAACTGCCTTATCAAAATATTTTAAATGAAGAATGTGGGATTCCCGTTTTGGCTTGATGTGCCTAGCTTCGTTTGGGGAAGATGTATATACGTTGTGGCCCCAAGACCAAATACAGTTGGCTGTACTTTCTCCCACTACATTCTTTTTATGTCTTCCCTCAGACAAAAGAAACCACCAGAATTCTGTACTTCCTCAAACGTATTTGAGAAGCTGAACTGAACAATGAGAAAGGAAAACTGTGGCAGACATAGAGCTATGCCTCTCAAATTGTTCAAAGCAGTAAGAATTAGCTGCCCAGTTGTAACATATACGTGAGTGTGAGTGCGTGTGTCAGGGTGCTCCTCAGGCGGCCTCAGCCTTTCTGTCTTCTTCCATATCCACTCTAGGAGGGGCCTAAGCAATAGCAAATGGGTAGGATAGAAGGGACGCAGTCGCACGCGGAGAGAGGAGTGATAATGACTGTGATTCTGACATGCCCGAATATTTACTTACAGAATAGGCAAGATACAGTTCCTGTCCTTAGCTAGTACACTGCAATTCTGAGACTAAATGTCTTTTCTCTGGGTAAGAAGAAATGTTTCAACTGAATAAGATGGAAATTTTGAATACAAAACTGTATACATGATACAGCATACATCTCTTAAAAAGAGATGTACCTCTTAAAAAGTCTACCTCTTAAAAAGTCTAAATTACTGTTATTTAAACAGTAAGTTCAAAAGTTACCAAAACAGGCTGAGCATGTGGCTCATGTATGCAATCCTAGCAGTCTGACAGGCTTGAGGCAGGGGGATTGCTTGAGCTTAGAAGTTCAAGACCAGCCTGAACAACAGCAAGACTCCATCTGGACTAAAAATAGAAAACCTAGCAGGGCATAGTGTCAAACGCCTATTGTCCCAGCTACTTGGGAGGCTGAGTCAAGAGGATGGCTCAAGCCCCAGAGTTTGAATTTTCTGTGAGCTATCGTGCCATAGTATTCCATCCAGAATGACAGAGAGAAACCGTATTTCAAAAAAACAAAAGACAAAAAAAACAAAAAACTGTGAAAATAAGATTTGTGCCCGAGGAATTTTTATGTAGTTAAAGCGAAGAAACACTCTACACTGAATATATTTTAATCAGATGGTGGGAAGCAAGAATATGTGTATACTTTATTATTCATGAATCAAAATTTAGTATACTCATTATTTTTATTATATATTTTATGTATAAAGGTAAACCTTATGTAATACATAAATACAAGTTACCTTTTAATAATAATACAAATTATTATATAAATATCAAGTATACAAATAGCCTGAGTGCTAGGGATTTTATTGCTCCTTTAAATATTAAAATACCAGCATATGAAATAGTGACTAAACACATGTTAGATGTTTAATAAATGTTTTTGAAAGATTGATAAAATGAGCAAAGTAATTATTATTGGCAAGCTACTAAACACACTTCCTTAAAATCAAAACACTCTTCTCTGTCCAGAATAATTTGATTTATTATAAAACATGTGTAACAGGTATAATGCTACTTCTTTTATTTGCTTAATCAGTTTTTTCCATCTTAACAACTTTGTTTCTCCTCCCAACTGTCCAGGCTTCATTGCCAGTTATGTAGGTTTGCGATTTAACCTACAATGTAGCATCAGCTAACTATGTCGGAGTAAACTTACTGCTCTTTTGGCTTCTCTGTTGGTAGTGTTGTGTATTTGCTCAAAACCATGAAACACACTGTAAGATTTTCTTATTATTTTCGTATACTATATTATATTGTAAGACCTTTGAATATTTTGGGTGTGTTTTGTAATTTTTTGTTGTTGCTATTGTTGTCATGTATAACAGATACTACTATTGTTTTAAAATACACCCAGTCAACCTCCAGTGAGTTCACAGTGCATCTAGGGAGAGTCAGCTGTCATCTTTGCCTTCCTCCTTCTGGTGTATTTTCTGCTTTGCTTATTGGCTACCTGGAGAATTTGGGAGCTGAGTGGCCCTCCTGAACAGGAGCATATTAAGCCCAACCTACATCTTGTTGGTACAATTCTGAAATGTGTTGCACAAGGGTCCCTGGCAGAACTGAGCCAGGTGCTCATATTGATAATGTGTTTAATTTGTTCATTAGCACACTCTTCATGGTTATTCGCTCTTCTCTATTTTCTTTTCTTTTTTTTATTGTCTTTATTATTAAATCATAGCTGTGTACAATAGTGCAATCAAGGGGTACAATGTGCTGGTTCC
>CAUYRH010161744.1:0-22688 GCA_963574655.1 Perodicticus potto
AGTCCCAGCTCACAGCAACCTCCACCTCTTAGGCTTAAGCGATTCTCTTGCCTCAGCCTCCCAAGTAGCTGGAACTACAGGTGCCCACCACAGCACCCGGCTAATTTTTGATGCAGTTCAGCTGGGGCCGGGCTTGAACCCGCCACCCTCGGTATATGGGGCCGGCGCCCTACTTGCTGAGCCACAGGTGCCGCCCTCAATTTATTCTCTTTAATAAACTGGATGTTGAGATACCTATATAAGCAGTCCATATAGTGTGCACCCTTGCTATATTCTTCCCAATACCTATGATACATAACAAGTACTTGTTCTTCAGACTTCAAAACTGTCTTGTGCAAATGCCGAACCTGATTTTCCAAAACAAATCTTAGTTTCTGTATAAAGTCTTTCTCCAAGGGGTTCAGGATAAGCCACACATAAAGCATAGATATCTGAGAAGCGATCGTTCCATGTTGCTCTTTTGACGTATTCCAACATGACAACAACTTTGATAGTAGTTAAAAGTTTGTTCCATGTTTCATCAAAATCTACTACTCTTGATTTCAAGGACATTGTGCAAGGTTAGTGTTGAATCTAAAAGTTCAGAACTTGTCCCCAAGGCCACAGCAAAAGACAGATCCACAGATAAAGAGGCTGGCAGAATCTCGCAGAGACATTTTCTAATCCTTAAGGCTGCCAGTTTATCAAGTAAGAAATCTTAAGCACACAGAAATGGCTTTGGCACAGTCAAGCCACACTTAAAGAAGCTTTTACCCATATTTGGTCTGAATCACCTTGACTATCAACAAGGAGCAAATTTAGATTGAGAAAGATAGGCATATTTCATTACCCAACAGCCAAGTGAAGAATAAAGAAACATAAGTGCCAAAGTAAGTTCAAGTTTAACTAAATTTTAGTGTTTTCTCCAACTGGAACAGTTCCTGAGTCCACGATTCTAACAAAAGCTGTGAGAGAAACCCTTTAGCAACAGATTCTGCTTGTCATATCTTTGCCAAGACAAGTCCTAGCAATAGAGGCATTTGGCTACTTGTAGGGAATCTGGGTCAAATCGGCCTTGGAATTGGAAAAAGAAAGGCTTTGTAGTAATGTTTATGGGTAGAATTCAGGGTATCTATAGCTGTGGATGGGCAAAAGCACACAAGCAAAGTTACTAATAACTTGATATTTTAGCTCAGTTTTCCTTTTGGTCTTATGTATTTTATTCTATAATGTTTTTTGTAGAGACAGAATCTTACTTTTTCGCCCTCAGTAGAGTGCCGTGGCATCACACAGCTCACAGCAACCTCCAACTCCTGGGCTTAGGCGATTCTCTTGCCTCAGCCTCCCAAGCAACTGGGACTATAGGCATCCGCCACAATGCCCGGCTATTTTTTTTTTGTTACAGTTTGGCCGGGGCTGGGTTTGAACCTGCCATCCTCAGTATATGGGGCCAGTGCCTTACTGACTGAGCCACAAGCGTCTATAATTAGACGCTATAATTCTATAATTTAAAAAATATACATTCTGAGAAGAACCAATAGGCTGGCAGTCTGCCAATGGGATCCAGCCACAAAAAGGGCAAGAACCCATTTTACAAAGAAAGTGAGACAACATTTAAAAGCTCCAAGGTAGGCTCGGCACCTGTAGCTCAAGTAGCTAAGGCGCTGGCCACATACACCAGAGCTGGTGGGTTCGAATCCAGCCTGGCCCTGCCAAACAGCAATGACAACTACAACCAAAAAAATGGCTGGGTGTTGGGTGGGCACCTGTAGTCCAGCTACTTGGGAGGCTGAGACAAGAGAATCACTTGAGCCCAAGAGTTTGAGGTTGCTGTGAGCTGTGATGCCATGGCACTCTACCGAGGGCGACAGCTTGAGACTCTGTCTCAAAAACAAACAAAAAACAAACAAACGGAAGAACTCTAAGGTAACTCCAAGATTATGTAGATAAATGTGTTTACCTCTAATTCCCTAAAGACTTTCCATAGTAGTAAAATATTTCATGTATATAAATCCATGCAATGACATCTCTCAAAATACCTTGTTTATAACAACAATTAAAAATGAATTGCAGGGCGGCGCCTATAGCTCAGTGGGTAGGGCGCCAGCCCTATATATCAAGGGTGGCGGGTTCAAACCTGCCCTGGCCAAACTGCAACAACAACAACAAAAATAGCTGGGCGTTGTGGCGGGCGCCTGTAGTCCCAGCTACTCGGGAGGCTGAGGCAGGAGAATCACCTAAGCCCAGGAGTTGGAGGTTGCTGTGAGCTGTGTGATGCCACAGCACTCTACCGAGGGTGATAAAGTGAGACTCTGTCTCTACAAAAAAAAAAAAAAAAAAAAAGAATTGCAAAGAAACAAATACATACACTGCAACAGAGAAGAGCTAATTAAAACAGAACTCTGGATAGTATCATGATAGACTGCTTTTTATCAGGACCCTTGGGTTTGTCAAAAATTAAAATCCTTGGCTGGAGTCCAGGACAGCCCTACTTTTTATCAAGTTCTGCCCTAGAGAAAGTGTTAAAATGACATTTGATACACAGCATTAGCCCTGGGTTTTAAAATAAATACTTGCTTAACAGTTTTAGAGCTTTTCTTTTTGTATTTTGAGTCATCCATGAATTTAATTCTGATCTTTTTTACATGTGCTTATTAGCCTGTACCTATCTCAAATTTATAGTTTCAAAACTCTACAGATGTTTTTAATATCCCATTTTTTACCAACATGGGAAATCCTGGATTTCTAAAACCTAGAGGGACTTAATATCATTCCAGACTAAAAGCAAAGATTACAGGAAAAAGTAATATAATACGTTATTAAAGCAACCTTTAATATAACATAAATATTTTGAACAAGATCAAAGAAACTACCTGATCCACATTTAATCAAAGTTCAAAGGCCTATTTTTTTTCTAAATATAGAAGTGGAAACAACTTTTCAGAGGAATTTTTAAATTATATTTTTGATTATACTCTCTCCACCATGATCCTGATTCAACTTATTTCAGCCCCAATGTAATAACTTTGCACAAACGAAAGACTTTTTATTTGAAAAACAGCTAATACAACATATAACACAGGTAGAGAAGGAAAAAAACTAAAATGATCTATGATAGTTATCTCTGGCAGAAGATGAAAAAGGACTTAAAAAAAATCATACTTACATATTTTTTATATGTACAAAAGATTCCTTGAAAAACAGAAAGTGACCTTTATGAAAAGATTAAATCACCAGAATATACTACCTCAAAATAAATGAGTATGTGTTGTGACTGGTATTTGCATTAAGGTCTACCTCTGACTTTAAAAGGTTTGCCATCTAGTTGAGAAAACACAACACAGTTGTGAATCAAATAAACAATAAAAGATCCAATCAGGAAACATGTGGCAAGATCAATAAATCTTTTTTTTTTTTTGAGACAGAGCCTCAAGCTGTCACCCTGGAGAGAGTGCCGTTGCATCACAACTCACAGCAAACCTCCAATTCCTGGGCTCAAGCGAGTCTCTTGCCTCTGCCTCCCAAGTAACTGGGACTACAGGCGCCCACTACAACTCCCGGCCATTTTTTGGTTGCAGCCGTCATTGTTGTTTGGTGGGCTCCGGCTGGATTTGAACCCGCCAGCTCAGGTGTACATGGCTGGCACCTTAGCCCGTTGAGCCACAGGCGCTGAGCCAAGATCAAATCTTTTAGAAATTGAGATGGCTCAGTAGGAGCCTGAGTGGTTTAGCACGGCCTTAAAGAAGGGGATGTAAACTCCATCCAGGCAGGAGGCCTCTGATGTGGTGCTTGCCAATGTAAAAGGGTGCCCAGCTCAGCGCTGACTCATATAGGTAATTGCTGAGTGAGTGATTAATAGAGAGAGAATCTGGCTTTGAAGGACAAGTTTCGGGAGCCAGTGAGAAAGTAACTACAGCCAGAGCAAAGGAAAATAGGCTCAGGTAATTCTCAGTTATTCATTGCGGTTCTGTACACTGTGAATGCGGTTTTCAGCTTTTCTAATGAGCAGGGTGAAAGTGTGTGGAAGATGAAGTTTCTCTTGGGAGAGAAATTAAGTCATATTGTGCGAGGCCATGCTAGCATGAGCAGTGGTAGGAAGATGCTGCTGTAATTTGATGTGAGTTTAGAAAGGCCTGGCCTGGAATATAACCAGGAAATGGAAAGAGCAGGAACAAGAGGTGGGGGAAAACTTCAAATAGAATCTGAGCCCTAAACAGATGTAAAGATCTGGCCTACTAAAACAGCCTTCAAAGGCCAATACAAAAACAAAACTTATGAACTTTTTAGGCTTAAATTAAGTAAATTATTAATTTCATTATATAATTGTATGCATTCTTTTAGATCCTAGTGTTTTGGGGGGTGAGTTTTTTGGTTTTTGTGGAGGGCAGTGGCATCATTTCACTCACAGCAACCTCAAACTCTTAGGCTCAAATGATCCTCCTGCCTTGACCTTCCAAGTAGTTAATAGCCAAGACTATAGTCTTGTGCCACCACACCCAACTAGTTTTCCTATTGTTGATAGGGACAGGATGGGCTGGTCTCAAACTCTTGGCGTCAAGTAATCAAGTAATTTTTCCACCTCCGCCTCCCATAGTGCTAGGATCTGTCTCAGATCCTGCTTTGAGTTGGGGTTAAGAACAAAACAAAAGGCTCGGCGCCTGTGGCTCAACGGGCTAAGGCGCCAGCCACGTACACCTGAGCTGGCGAGTTCAAATCCAGCCCAGACCCGCCCAACAATGACGGCTGCAACCAAAAAATGGCTGGGCGTTGTGGCAGACGCCTGTAGTTGCAGCTACTTGGGAGGCTGAGGCAAGAGACTGGCTAGAGCCCAGGAATTCGAGGTTGCTGTGAGCTGTGATGCCATGGCGCTCTGTCCAGGGTGACAGCTTGAGGCTCTGTCTCAAAAAAAAAAAAAAAAAAGAACAAAACAAAATAACAACAAAACTACCAAGAATTTAGATAGAAGCTTTTTTTTTGTTACAGCCATCATTGTTGTTTGGTGGGCCCGGGCTGGATTTGAATCTGCCAGCTCAGGTGTACGTGGCTGGCACCTTAGCCCGTTGAGCCACAGGCGCCGAGCCTAGATAGAAGCTTTTTACAACAATAAAGGAAGAGATAGTTTAAGTAGAATACCCTAAACAAACTCAACTTGGTTCGGCTGCAACCAAAAAATGGCCGGGCGTTGTGGTGGGCACCTGTAGTCCCAGCTACTTGGGAGGTGGAGGCAGGAAACTCCCTCAAGCCCAGGAATTGGAGGTTGCTGTGAGCTGTGATGCCACAGCACTCTATCCAGGGTGACAGCTTTAGGCTCTGTCTCAAAAAAAAAAAAACCAAAACAAAACAAAAACTCAACTTCAGCCCATTTACAAAAGCATTGCAAAACAATAGAACAGTTGTTTGAATAGTAGGGGCAGGACTGCAGTATCTGGGGATTTACACTTATCTTTCTCTAGAAGGATTCCAAAAGAAGCCACCTTATCTAATCATCTATGTATTTCTCAATCTTCCCAGCCCAAGGAACCAAGGTGGGCATAAACCTAGTTACACAAATCAGGCAGGAATCCTGCCCTTTCCCTGCCTGAAACTCATTACTAAATCAAGCTGTCAGGATTGTCTCAAGGTACTCCTCTTCCTTTCTGCTTTTGTACATTCTGTACATTTGGAATTACTCCAAATTCTAAAAGGAAAATAAAATCATTTAAGCTTGTTTATCCAAAGATGCGGACCCACGTAATTAAAGTGTTGGAAAAATGTAAATTGGGCTCAACTCCAGTAACATAGTGCTTAAGGTGCCAGCCACATGCACCAAAGCTGGCAGGTTCAAGCCCGGCCTGGGCCACCTAAACAAAAATGAAAACTGCAACAAGAAAATAGCCGGGCGTTGTGGAGGGCGCCTGTAGTCCCAGCTACTTGGGAGGCTGAGGCAAGAGAATCTCTTAAGCACAAGAGTTGGAGGTTGCTGTGAGCTGTGTGACACTAGGGCACTCTACCCAGGGCAACAGCTTGAGGCTCTGTCTCAAAAAAAAAAAAAGAAAAAAGAAAAGATGTAAATTTAAGACTTAAAATCCAACTTTAAGGTTCGGCGCCTGTGGCTCAACGGGCTAGGGTACCAGCCTGTATACCTGAGCTGGCAGGTTCGAATCCAGCCCAGGCTGCCAAACAACAATGACGGCTGCAACCAAAAAATAGCCGGGCGTTGTGGCGGGCACCTGTAGTCCCAGCTACTTGGAAGGCGGAGGCAGGAGACTCGCTTGAGCCCAGGAATTGGAGGTTGCTGTGAGCTGTGAAGCCATGGCACTCTATCCAGGGTGACAGCTTGAGGCTCTGTCTCAAAAAAAAAAAAAAAAATCCAACTTTAAAAAATCTAATTGCATAGACTTTAGGGGCACTTTGATAGTAACAGCAGAATATCTTGCAAAGAAGGGAGCGATCAGAACATCACAAAAATGAGCATTGGAAAATCAGAATTTAAAATAAAAACAAAACAAAACCTTTAGTATTAGCCCCCAAATGTCCTTAGGATTTTTAAACCATAGGTGCTTCAAGAAATACTAATTGTATAGCCTGAGATAGGCATTTCACCTTTCTGCATGTGCCTTCCCTTTTAGGAAAAAACCTCATTTTCAATGTACCTCAGATCTATAAAATTCTGTATCTCAACATTGTTCTTTGACCCACAAACATTTTAGTCAATGATATGTTTTAAACCTGGCTTAAAATCAACCAAAATTACTTCCTGGACAGCTTTAAGATGTCTAAAACTGACCTAGATATTTCAAGGGGCACCCAATTTTGGATATAAAATAAATACTCATACCACCTGAAGTTAATAATCAAATTAAGAAATCAATACTTTAAATTACATAACAATTAGCAAACTCACAAAGTATCACATAAGTATTTGCTAATTTACATGACTGATAGATACTAAGAATCAAGGAGAACTGGAGCAATCAGAGATGGCTCCAAGAGCATGGAGGCCTGAGGATCAGGCTTGAGAGGAAGAACTTGAATCAATGGAGGAAAACCACAAAGTCTATGATCCTTCCCTTAGTACGGACTGTGGGACCCAGAGCAAGCCAATCATCACATTTTTTTTTAGAGACAGAGTTTCACTTTATCGCCCTGGGTAGAGTGCCGTGGTGTCACACAGCTCACAGCAAACTCCAACTCCTGGGCTTAGATAGGTCTTGCCTCAGCCTCTCGAGTAGCTGGGACTACAGGCGCTCACCACAACGCCCGGCTATTTTTCTGTTTTGCAGTTCAGCCGAGGCCGGGTTTGAACCCACCACCTTCGGTATATGGGGCCAGTGTCCTACTCGCTGAGTCACAGGTGCCGCCCCCAATCATCACTTGGGCCATTCAATAAACCTGCAATTATTGAGGATTGACAATATACACTGTGTTATACTCCGCTTAACTAGTGAAAAAGATTTTTGAGTTTAAGAAAGAAGGGAAATTGGTTTAAGATTAAATAAGAGGCAACTCAAAACTAAAAATAAGTCCAGGCTGGGCAAGGTGGCTCACAAATGTAATCCTAGCACACTGGGAGGCTGAGGCAGGTGGATTGCCTGAGCTCACAGGTTCGAGACCAGCCTGAGTTAGAGTGAGACCTCATCTCCAAAAATAGCCGGGCGTTGTGACGGGCACCTGTAGTCCCAGCTATTTGGGAGGCTCAGGCAACAGAATCACTTGAGCCCAAGAGTTTGAGGTTGCTGCGAGCTGTGACGCTACAGCACTCTACCAAGGATGACAAAGTGAGACTCTGTCTCAAAACAAATAACAAACAACCCCCCCCCCCCAAATAACTCCAAGCCCACATGGCATTGGTATTATATTCTTCCTTTCTTTTTTTGAGACAGTTTTATTTTCTCACCCTTGGTAGAGTGCCCTGGTGTCATAGCTCACAGCAACCTCAAACTGCCTCAGCCTCCCGAGTAACTGGGATTACAGTAGCTGAGATTACAGGTGTCCACCACAATGCCCAGCTATTTTTAGAAATGAGGTCTCACTCTTGCTCAGGCTGGTCTCAAACTCCTAAGCTCAAAAAATCAACCTGCCTTGGTCTCCCAGAATGCTAGGATTACAGGTGTGAGCCACGGTGTATGGTGAAATCTAATTTCTTTTTTTTTTTAATAGAGACAGAGTCTCACTTTATCGCCCTTACTACAGTGCCGTGGTGTCACACAGCTCACAGCAACCTCCAACTCCTGGGCTTAGGCGATTCTCTTGCCTCAGCCTCCCGAACAGCTGGGACTCCAGGTGCCCACCGCAATGCCCGGCTATTTTTCTGTTTTGCAGTTCGGCCAAGGCTGGGTTTGAACCCGCCACCTTTGGTATACGGGGCCAACGCCCTATTTGATGAGCCATAGGTACCACCAGAATTTTTTTTTTCTGCGGTTTTTGGCTGGGGCTGGGTTTGAACCTGCCACCTCTGGCATATGGGGCCAGCGCCTTACTCCTTTGCACCACAGGCACCACCTGAAATCTACTTTTTTTTTTTTTTGAGCAGAGGCTCAAGCTGTCACCCTGGATGGAGTGCCGTGGCATCACAGCTCACAGCAACCTCCAATTCCTGGGCTCAAGCGAGTCTCCTGCCTCCGCCTCCCAAGTAGCTGGGACTACAGGCATCTACCACAACACCCGGCCATTTTTTTTTTTTTGGTTGCAGTCGTCATTGTTGTTTGGTGGGTCTGGGCTGGATTTGAACCCGCCAGCTCAGGTGTAGGTGGCTGGCGCCTTAGCCTGTTGAGCTACAGGCACCAAGCCTGAAATCTACTTTCTGAAAGAGAATTTTTACAACTTGCTTCTGTCATTTCACCACTTCTCAATTGAAAACAAAATCAGCAAAAAAACCAAGTTAAAAGCATGTAGTTTTACTGCTTAGTTCAGTCCTGTAATGGATAATAAAGGGAGGTTAATTTTTACACTACAATTTCAGATTTCTTGCTCCATCTTTCTCACATTTGAGACCATAGTTATCTTTTGCCACTAAAAACAGTACTCCATTTGACAGCTGTGGAAATAGCCTAGGCCATTCAATAGGTGGTTTATGACAGAGCTTTGAATTTATCTCACAAAACATAACATGTCTTCAGTATTTCCTTTTGTCTTGTGTATTCTAAATCTCTGCCAAAAGCACTGGGGACAAAAGTACAGATGGACAGGATATCCTCAAATCATGTGGTTTGCTTCATGTCTTTCCAGAGAGACATCCTGTGCCTATGTCGCAGTTAGAAATTCAAATTGAGTACCTGACACACCTATGGTCGCTGGGTCCTGGGGTAGATGGAAAGAAGGGCTTTCCTTCTCAGGAGTCTGTCTTTCACCAGGTAAGCTTGGAAGGCCTGAAGCCTCTACCTGAAGGAAAATGTGGAACCCCTGGTTTTCCAGGAGTCATCTACTACCTCCAATATAACTCTTAGCTTAGTAGAAAAAACGATAAAGCAAAGGAGAAAAAGCACATATATTATTTCATTCTTTTTTTTGTTTGTTTTTTTACTGAGACAGTCTCACTTTGTTGCCCTCAAGAGTGTCTTAACTCATGGAAACCCCAAACTCTTGGGCTCAAGCAATTCTCTTGCCTCAGTCTCCCTAGTAGCTGAGACTACAGGCGCCCACCACAACGCCTGGCTAGGGTTCAAACCCAGCCCCAGAGCATGTAGCTGGCACCGTACTGACTGAGCTATGGGCAACCCATGTACACTATTCCTTTTTTTTTGAGACAGAGCCTCAAGCTGTCACCCTGGATAGAGTGCTGTGGCATAACAGCTCACAGCAACCTCCAATTCCTGGGCTCAAGCGAGTCTCCGGCCTCCGCCTCCCAAGTAGCTGGAACTAGAGGCACCCGCCACAACACCCGGCCACTTTTTGGCTGCAGCCGTCATTGTTGTTTGGCAGACCCGGGCTGGATTCGAACCTGCCAGTTCAGGTGTACGTGGCTGGCCCCTCAGCCCGTTGAGCCACATGCGCCGAGCCGTGTATACTATTTCTTAAGGACAGTTATACGAACCAAGAAATCTCAACATCTATTCATAGATAATTACAACAGATCCATTATAAAGTAGTGACATTTCCATGTTCTCATCCACTTCAACACAATTTTTGATGCACATTATATAAGCATATTTATTAATCACTGCACATCTAATACATTTCAGCAAATATTCCAGAGGACCCAGTAGTATGTGTTGGATAACTATGCTTGGTAATGAGGCCCTATTTCCAATGGTGGTAATTTGCTTATGTTTATTTATTTATTTTTTGAGACAGAGTCTCACTTTGTCACCCTCAGTACAGTGCCGATGTATCACAGCTCACATCAACCTCAAACTCTTGGGCTTAAGTGGTTCTCCTGTCTCAGCCTCCCACGTAGCTCAGACTATAGACATCCACCACAACGCCCCGCTATTTTTTAGTAATGGAAGTGTCACACTTGCTCAAGCTGGGCTTGAACCTGTAAGCTCAGGTGACCCACCTGCCTTGGCCTCCTAGAATGGTAGGATTACAGGCATGAGCCTGTGCGCCCAGCTATCTTTTATTTTTTTTGAAACAAAGTCTCACTCTGTTGCCCAGGCTACAGTGCTGTGGCATCAGCCTAGCTTACAGCAACTTCAAAATCCTGGGTTCAAATGATCCTCTTGCATCAGCTTCCTGAGTAGCTACAATTCCAGGCAACTGCCCTAATACTCGGCTGATTTTTTTCTATTTTTAGCAGATGCAGGGCCTTGATCGTTCTTTTTTTTTTTTGTAGAGACAGAGTCTCACTTTATCGCCCTCGGTGGAGGGCCGTGGCGTCACATAGCTCACAGCAACCTCCAACTCGGGGGCTTGGGCGATTCTCTTGCCTCAGCCTCCAATGTAGCTAGGACTACAGGCGCCCACCACAACGCCCGGCTATTTTTGTTTTGCAGTTCAGCCGAGGCCGGGTTTGAACCCTCCACCTTCGGATACCGGCGCCCTACTCGATAAGCCACAGGCGCTGCCCCAGGGTCTTGATTGTTCTTGAGGCCTTGTCTTGAATTCCTGAGCTCAAGGAGTCTCCCTGGCTTGTTCTCCCACAGTGCTAGGATTATAAGTATGAGCCACCATGCCCGGCCAGTAAATGAACTTTTTTTTTTGGTAGACACAGAGTATCACTTTATCGCCCTTGGTAGAGTGCAGTATAGCTCACGGCAACCTCCAACTCTCCAACTCTTGGATTTAGGCAATTCTCTTGCCTCAGCCTCCCGAGTAGCTGGGACTACAGGCGTCTGTCACAACGCCAGGCTATTTTTTTCTGTTTTTGCAGTTCGGCTGAGGCCGGGTTTGAACCCGCCACCTTCGGTATATGGAGCCAGCACCCTACTTGATGAGCCACAGGCACTGCCCCAGTAAATGAACTTTTAATCTTGAAGCTTATAGTTCAGTAAAAGATATACGGACAGTTGAAAATCATGACGACAAAATTACAATAATGGTAAGGGTACAAATATGGTACTACCACTACCAATAGCAGCTAATACTTATTTAGAATGTACTATGATTGATGCACTATTCTAAGCACTATCCGCATTCGTCTCATTAATCAATCCTTATAAGAAGTTTACGAGGTAAGATAACTAGGACCATGATAGTGCTATGCAAGTATGTGAGAGTGACTTTCTAAACCCCGTTCTTGAGTAGCTGGGATATAACTTGCTAGGGATTAATATGTAGTAATGTTAAACAAGTAAAATAATGCAAGGATAGGGGATTGGGTTTATGAAAGATGTCCTGATTAAACAGAATTACAGGTATGACTGCCCAGAGGGAAGAATGCACACAGGGATATCAAAGACGTGAAACTAGCTCCATTAAGGCAATGTATAAGGTGAGGTACTTAAGCAGCAGTCTACAAGTTCACATATTGGCCTAGCATGGTGGTATGCCTATAGTCTCAGCTACGTGGGACACGGAGGTAGGAGCATCACTTGAACCTAGGAGTTTTTTTTTTTTTTGTAGAGACAGAGTCTCACTTTATCGCCCTCAATAGAGTGCCTTACTTTATCGCCCTCGGTAGAGTGCCGTGGCGTCACATAGCTCACAGCAACCTCCAACTCCGGGGCTTAGGCAATTCTCTTGCCTCAGCCTCCCAAGTAGCTGGGACTATAAGCGTCCGCCACAATGCCCAGCTATTTTTCTGTTTTGCAGTTTGGCCAAGGCCGGGTTTGAACCCGCCACCTTCGGTATATGGGGCCGGCACCCTACTCGATGAGCCACAGGCGCCGCCCGAGCCTAGGAGTTTAAGGCTATAGTTACGATCATGCCACTATAGTCCAGCCTGGGCAACAGAGAAAAAAAGAAAAGCTGATCAATGCTGTGGTGTTTACAACTAATGGATCACAAACCAGCTATAGATTCAGTTGTTCCTTCTCCACTCCTACTGTTTCACTTGTCTAGCCTAAAAAAAAAAAAAAAAGAAAGAAAAAGGTTCATATATTAGGCAAAGTAGTTATTGGAGTGACATAAAAAGAGAGACATTCATTTTACTTTTTGTTATTTATTTATTTATTTATTTATATTTTTTTGCCATAGAGTCTTACTCTGTCACTGAAGCTGGAGTGGCACCATAACTCACTGCAACCTCAAACTCCTGGGCTCAAACAATCCTCCTGCCTCAGCCTCCTGAGTAGGTGGGACCACAGGTGCATGTCATGACATCACAATGCCCATCTAATTTTTGTATTTTTAGTAGAGAGAGGATTTTACTCTTGCTCAGGCTGGTCTCGAATGCTTGACCTAAAGTCATTCTCTCATCTTGGCCTCCTAGAGTGCTAGGATTATAGGTATGAGCTACCATGCCTAGCCAAGAGAGGGAGGCATTCTTAGGAAAGGCACTTTTATAAGGGCAACTAGACTCGGTTGGCTGATAAACCACTGGGTGCCGGTAACTGCCATAGAAGCCCACCTGTCAGCAGCAGCCTGTACTGGGGGATCCGCTGGACCGGCTTGAGGAGGTAGTGCTTGAGGGCCAGGTTAGCACAGCGTGGGCTCATCTGAAAGGAGAAGGCATCCAAAGTAAACACAAGTATATTCTGAGAAGCAAGGACCCCTGATTCAAGTCCTCAGGAGGCCAAACTTCAAACAGCCAGCAACTATGGAAGGGGATTCTTAGAGCAGCAGCTCTCTTTAAGGCCCAGCTGTTAGTTAGGTTGAAAGTGAGGCCGTAGCCAGATTCATCACCAAACTCACCTCTCCTGTGGGAAGGTCTCTGAAAGGACTTGATCCTAGAAAAACTTGTGTCCAGTCCTCTCACAGAGCATGGTGGCCACAGACTGAGTTCAGGATAGTTAGCACCCAACCTACCCAGCAGGTCCCACTTAGGGGAGAGTCTGCCAAATATTCATAAACACAAACAAACCCCAATGCCCCCAACTAAGACAGCAGAAAAAAAATCACCAGGGACTGAATTCAAATAACAACCAGGGCCTTGTGGTCAATAACTTCATAAAAATAATACCGTGGTAGTGGGGAGAATTGCGGAAATTAAAGGTAATTGGCCGGATGTGGTAGATCATGCCTATAATCCCAGTACTCTAGAAGGCTGAGGCGGATGGATCGCCTGAGCTCACGACTTTGAGACCAGCCTGAGCCAGAGTGAGACCTTGCCTCTAAAAATAGCCAGGTGTCATGGCGGGCACCTGTAGTCCCAGCTACTTGGGAGGCTGAGGAGAGAGAATTGGTTGAGCCCAGAAGTCTGAGGTTGCTGTGCGCTCTGACACCACAGCACTATTCCAAGGGGTGATAAGGTGAGACTCTTTCGGGGCGGTGCCTGTGGCTCAACGAGTAGGGCGTCGACCCCCACATACTGAAGGTGGCCTCGGCCAAACTGCAAAACAGAAAAATAGCCGGGCATTGTAGAGGGGGCCAGTAGTCCCAACTACTTGGGAGGCTGAGGCAAGAGAATCGCCTAAGCCCAGGAGTTGGAGGTTGCTGTGAGCTGTGTGACGCCACGGCACTCTACCGAAGGAGACAAAGTAAAACTCTGTCTCTACAAAAAAAAAAGGTGAGACTCTTTTTCAAAAAGAAAAAAAAATTAAAGATAATCTAAAAAGGAGCCTTGCTAAATATCCCTTCTTTAACAAACCTGAAGGATGTAAAAATCTCACGTGAATGACCCTAAAAAAGACAGCTCCCAAATCAGGAATACTTGACAGTGGAACCATATTTTGACTTGACCATAAAGACATTCGATTCTGCCTTTACAGCTCTTTTTTTTTTTATTTCTTCTAAACATAGTCTCACTCTATTGCCCTGGGTAGAGTGCCATGGTGTCATCATAGCTCACAGCATCCTCAAATTCTTGGGCTCAAGTGATCCTCTTGCCTCAGGCCCCACCCCCTCACCCCCCAACACACACAAAGAGCTGGGACTGTAAGTGCCCATCATGACGCCCAGGAAGTTTTACTATTTTTAGTACAGACAGGATCTTGCTCTTGCTAAGGCTGGTCTCAAACTCCTGAGCTCAAGCAATCTACCCATCTCGGCCTCCCAGAGTGCTAGGATTACATGTGTGAGCCGCCACTGCCCCTGTGGTTACAGCTCTTTATTTTAATAGGTAAAAGAGACATCTGTGCCCATTCCTAAGCCTCAGCCCAATTCTGCAACCCAAGAGTTTACCATGAGGTGACATCAAAAACGTCAAATGAAAATGTCTCTGCACCCTGAGGGCTATAATGAAATGTCTTATGCTTCTTAAGACAGTTCAGAAAAAAAAAAACAAAACAGTTCAGGTTGGCGAGTTTTTTCAGATTTGCTCAGACTGTTTCTTTTCCTAAATATGCATCTCACAGCTGGGTGCGTTGGCTCAGGTCTGTTACCTTAGTACTTTGGGAGGCTGAGGAGGGTTGATTACTTGGGTTTAGGAATTGGAGACCAGCCTGAGCAAAGGCAAGACTCACATCTCTAAAAATAGCTAGGTATTGTGGAAGGTGCCTGTAGGTACTTGGGAGGCAGAGGCAAGAGGACCACTTGAGCCCAGAGTTTGAGGTTGCTGTGAGCTATGACGCCAGGGCATTCTACGTGGGGCATAGCGTGAGACTCTTATCTATAAATACATACATAAACAAACATATGATAAAAAATAAATATGCATCTCCATGGCCTAGTACATAGAGTAACTATAAAATTATAATAATATATGCTAAGAAAGTTTATCTTTCATTCAAGCACCAATAATCAAGAAAACTAACTCTCTGTGTCTTTTTTTTGAGACAGAGCCTCAAGCTGCCACCCTGGATAGAGTGCTGTGGCATCACAGCTCATAGCAACCTCTAATTCCTGGGCTCAAGCAAGTCTCCTGCCTCTGCCTCCCAAGTAGCTGGGACTACAGGCGCCCGCCACAACGCCCGGCCATCTTTTGGTTGCAGCCGTCATTGTTACTTGGCAGGCCCGGGCTGGATTCGAACCTGCCAGCTCAGGTGTACGTGGCTGGCGCCTTAGCCTGTTGAGCCACAGGTGCCGAGCCAACTCTCTGTGTCTTATGGCTGCCTATCTTTGTTGCCAGAGCAAAAGAGCAACTCACTCAACTCCAACCAAAACCTGGGTCAATAGTCAGTTGCCATAACTATATCATATGTTGTTTTTTTGATAGAATGAAGACACCATGGAAGAGAAAAAGAAGACTACATATGATTTAAACATTTAATCATTTATATATTGCACAAATTAGAAATCAGCAATACTTTAAAACTCCTCATTTCTGGTTTAGTGTGACTGGAATTCACCGATCTTTTTGGTTTCAAAACAGAAAAATAAGTCCTAAAACACAGAAACCCAAATTTCATGACATATTGGTAGAAAGGAGTTAAGCCTGGGCAATAGCAAAACCTTGCCTCTACAAAAATAGGTGAATTAGCTGGGTGTCACGACATGCACAGGTAGCCCCGGCTACTCGGGAAGCTGAGGCAGGATTGCTAGAGTGCAGGAGTTTGAGGTTGCAGTGAGCTACAAAGATACTACTCCATTCCAGCTCAGGCCATAGAACCAGACCCTGGCGCGCGCGCGCGCGCACGCTCTCTCTCTCTATCTCTCTCTCTCTCACATACACATACACAAAATAATTAAACTAATTTTTTTTTTTTTTTTTGAGACAGAGTCTCAAGTTATTGCCCTGGTTATAGTGCCATAGCATCACAGCTCACAGCAACCTCCAACTTGGTCTCAAATGATCTTCTTGCCTCATTTTTCTATTTTTTAGTAGAGATGGGGTTTCACTTTTGCTCAGGCTAGTCTCAAACTCGTGAGCTCAAGCTATCCATCTGCTTCGGTGCCCCAGAGTGCTAGGATTACAGGCGTGAGCCACTGCGCCCAGCCAATAAAACTAATTTTTAGGAAATGTATTATATCGTCACATACCTAATCAAATCAGGCCTGCACCCTCATAAGTTTTGAGTCAAGACACAAAGCTTTAGCCAGTCATGGTGGCTCACACTTGTAATTCCAGCACTGTGGGAGGCCCAGGTGAGTGAAATGCTTGAGCTCAGCAGTTCAAGACCCGCCTGAGTAAGAGCAAGACCCTAATTCTTAAAAAAAAATAGAAAACTAGCTGGGTGTTATGGTGGGGGACTATAGTCCCAGCTACTTGGGAGGCTGAGGCAGGATAATAGCTTGAGCTCAAGAGTTTGAGGTTGCTGTGAGTCATGACACCAATGCACTCTACGTAGGGTGACAGAGACTGTCTCAAAAATAAAAAAAAAATTAAAAAAGGGCAGTGCCTGTGGCTCAAAGGAGTAGGGCGCTGGAGGTGGTGGGTTCATATGCTGGAGGTGGTGTGTTCAAACCCAGTCCCGGCCAAAAACTGCAAAAAAATAAAAAAAAATAAAAAGAAAAGGAAAAAAACACAAAGTTTTGGCTGACACATCCTATAAAATAGGTTATTAATTTTTCCTAGCTTTCACACTAAAGTTGTGTTATTTATTTATCTAAAGGGAAACAAATTCTACTTCCCATCCATCACTGCCGGTTATTTATTAAAATAAAAGGAAAATAAAAATAAGATATGTTTCCTAGAGTAATCAAATTAACTGAGACTGAAAGTAGAATGGTGGCTGCTAGGGGCTGGGAGGGGAGAAAAAATGGAGTTAATGTTTAATGGTTGTAATGCAAATTTTCAGTTTTGCAAGATGAAAAGAGCTCCGGACATGTGGTTGGACAACAATGTCAGTGTACTTAACCCTACTGAACTACACACTTAACTATGGTTACCTTATGCATACTTTGTAATTTTTTTTGAGACAGAGTGTCTCTTTGTCACCCTTGGTAGAGTATCATGGTGTTTTAGCTCACAGCAATCTCAAACTCTTGGACTCAGATGATCCTCTTGCCTCAGCATCTCAAGTAGCAGGGACTACCAGCACCTAACACAACACCCAGCTATTTTTTAGGGATGGGCTCTTGCTCTTATTCAGGCTGGTCTTGAACTCCTGAGCTTATGCAATCCATCTGCCTCAGTTTCCTAGAGTGCTAAGATTATAGGTGAGCCACGATACCTGGCTTTACTTCATAATTTTTTAAAAAGTTCCATCAAAATACTATTTTCTCTGGCTCAGCAGCTGTAGCTCAGCAGCTAGGGCACCCGCCACATACACTGGGCCTGATGGATTCAAACCCGGCCCAGGCCTGCCAAACAACAATGGCAACTACAACCAAAAAATAGCCGGGTGTTGTGGTGGGCGCCTATAGTCCCAGCTACTTAGAAGGCTAAAACAAGGGAATTGTTTAAGCCCAAGAGTTTGAGGTTGCTGTGAGCTGTGTCACCATAGCACTCTAGCCATGGTGACAGCTTGAGCAGTCTCAACTATATATATATATATATATATATATATATATTTTTTTTTTTTTCCCCCCCAAGTCATAAATATTCCAGTGAGGAACAACAGGTTTTCTTTTCTTTTCTTTTTTTTTTTTTTTTTTGAGATACAGCCTCAAGCTATCACCCTGGGTAGAGTGTCGTGGCATCACAGTTCACAGCAACCTCAAACTCTTGGGCTTAAGTGATTCTCTTGCCTCAGCCTCCCAAGTAGCTAGGACTACAGGTGCCCACCACAATGCCTGGCTACATTTTGGTTGTAGTTGTCACTGTTTGGCAGGCCCGGGTCAGATTCGAACCCACTAACTCTGGTGTTATGTGGCTGGCGCCTTAGCCGCTTGAGCTACAGGCGCCACCCAGAACAACAGCTTTTCAAAATTAAATGTACATCTATTGCTTAAGTTCTCAGCATTGAATCTGTTCAATCCCTTGTTTGATTTTGAAGGGATTACATTCTAGCATCTTTTTATTTGTAAGCTTTGTTTTCAACAAATGCAAATTATTAAAGTTTCAAAAACAGAAAGAAAAAGTCTTCAATATTGGATAGTAACAAATACCTCAAATTCTCGAACGATGGCAGCAAAACCTGGGTTTTTCTTGCACTGTTCATCCAGCAAAGCTATGTTCTTATCAAATTCTTTAATGTAAGTAGAATACATTTTTAGGTATGGTCCCTTCTTTACAAAGATATCGGCAATTCTTTGTTGTTCAGTCCTATGAAGAGGGGACACATACAATTATAAAAAGAGTCATTAACATATGCAAACCACACCATATGATGAGGAGCAGAGTGCCACATCGCAGCCGCCTTTCCTCTCCTCCTCTAAGATATGTTCCATAACGCTTACTCCTCACCATTTCTACTGCCACCTTCAAACTTTGCCTTGATCCTGTCAGTCCTTTCGCAAGTCTCCCTCTTTCTATTCTTGCCTCTCCATCCTGTTCTTTTGCATAGCCAGAGAGTGTAAAAAGTGTACCTAATGCCAGATCTGGTGGCTTGCACCTGTGACCTAGCAGTCTGGGAGGCTGACACATGAAGATTCCTTGAGCTCAGGAGTTTGAGACCAGCCTCAACAAGGGCAAGGCCCCTCATCTCTACTAAAATAGAAAAATTAGTTGGGCGTTGTGGGTGCCTGTTAGTCTCAGCCACTTGGAAGGCTGAGGCAGAAGGATGGCTTGAGCCCAAGAATTTGAGGTTGCTGTGGGCTAATCTGATGCCACAGCATTCTACCTAGATGACAGAGTAAGACTCTGTCTCAAAAAAAAAAAAAAAAAAAGTATGCACATTATGTTACTCCCAATGGCCCTCTATTGCACTTAAAATAAAAACAAACTGTACCTTACATTCTTTGGACTTACACAATTCATTCCAATATTGTGAACTTTTACTAATGGCTCCACCTGCCTGGAAATAATGGAATCCAGGCTGGTTCTTCCTTTTCATTCAAATGTCAGTTTTTTAGCTTCACCTTCTATGGCTGGGCGCAGTGGCTCATGTCTGTAACCCTAGCTTTCTCGGAGGCCAACGTGGGTGGACTGTCTGAGGTCATGGGTTGGAGACCAGCCTGAGCCAGAGTGAGACCCCGCCTCTAAAAATAGCTAGCCGTTATGGCAGGCGCCTGTAGTTCCAGCTCCTTAGGAGGCTGAGGCAAGAGAATCACTTGAGCCCCAGAGTTTGAGGTTGCTGTGAGCTATGATGCCACTGCACCCTACAGAGGATGACAAAGTGAGACTCTGTCTCAAAAAATAATAACAAATAAATAAATAAATGCTCCACCTTCTTAGAAGGCCTTCCTTGGCCACACAGTCTTCACTCACAACCCCAGCATCCTACTTAATCAATACATCTCTGCAGATCAGAAACTGCTTTTGTAATCTTATTTATTTATCTGGTCTTTCCTCCATTAAATGTCTGCTCCATCAAACCAAACTCTAATCTGTTCTGTGCACTGTGATATTCTCTGCACACTGAAGAGCACAGACTGGCACCTAAATACATAAAATCTTGTTGAATATGAAAATGAAGTATTTCATCAACTGTTATTTCTAAAAGTCTACGAAAACCGAAGAATACGTCCTGACTCAAAGATCCATGAAAGAAAAATATTTTAATAAATAGAAACTCATCTAAGCATTAAAAGAATTTTACTATATTGAGTAGAAATTTTCCCATAATTATAGTTTTAGTTTTTCTTTTCATCAATTTTGTCTGTTTCTTAGGAATGGTTAATATTTTTTCTTTTTTGAGACAGAGCCTCAAGCTGTCACCCTGGATAGAGTGCCGTGGCATCACAGCTCACAGCAACCTCCAACTCCTGGGCTCAAGTGGTTCTCCTGCCTCTGCCTCCCAAAATAGCTGGGACTACAAGCGCCTGCCACAACGCCTGGCTATTTTTTGGTTGTAGCCATCATTGTTGTTTGGCGGGCCCAGGCTGGATTTAAACCCACCAGCTCAGGTGTATGTGGCTGGTGCCTTCGCTGCTTGAGCCATAGGAGCCGAGCCAAGAATGGTTAATATTTTAACATAGAACATCTATAGGTGGCTCGGTGCCTATGGCTCAGTGGGCTAGGGCTCCAGCCACATACACTTGAGCTGGCGGGTTTGAATCCCGCCTGGCCCTCCAAGTAACAATGACGGCTGCAACCAAGAAATGGCTGGGCGTTGTGGCAGGCAGCTGTAGTCCCAGCTACTTGGGAGGCAGAGGCAGGAGACTCACTCGAGCCCAGGAATTGGAGATTGCTGTGAGCTGTGATGCCACAGCATTCTATCCAGGATGACAGCTTTAGGCTCTGTCTCAAAAAAAAAAAAAAAAAAAATGAACATCTGCAGGTCTAAACTTGAGGAAATTTTTAGTTCAAGCAAAAAACATATTTAATCCTCTTTATGGGAGAGAATACCCGGGAAGGGTGAGGTCTAGGAGAACAGAGGTCTTCTCAAGGAGACCACAAGGATACACCTGCAGCATCCTCTTCATGGTGACTCAGCTCTTGGGAATTTGTAGACTTAACTTCTTGGAACTTGGAAATTTCCACTTCTGTGAAATCCTATAGTTCTATGGGGCTGGAATAGCATCTTGAGCTCGATTCAAACTGACCAATGAGAAAGGTACCTGTGGGTTGGAACTTTTTGACTGGAAATAAAAAGGGAAAGACCAAGCCAGTTGGGGAGTGCGGCCATTTCAAATTCTTCTATGCCGTAAGTAAGCTCCACTGACTGAAATAAAGCCCTTCTTCCTCTTATAAACCTGGTGTTTGGGTGCTCTTTCTCTCCATTGGGTGTCGTCTTTCTGCAACATTTATAACACTTGCTTGCCTAAATATACACTGGGTTCAGTGGAAGAGTCATGAATACATGGAGCTGTGATCCTCCTTAGTCTCTCAATGGAATCAGAGTCAAGTTTCTGTCTTCAGAACCTGGTGCCAGAGACAGCGGAGAGCCACTCCTGCTCCTGGGGAGCGCATTCCTCTTGCAGGCTTGGCTCCTGAAGAACATGGGGGCCAAGACGTGTTTTAAATTCAAACTTGTTCTTAGGATCCTCATCTGTATGGGTTTCCTTCTGGGGCTATAACCCATTCCATAAACAAATTTTATGACCTTGTTTTTTTTTTATAATCCTCTCTCTTATTTTTCATTTTTATTTTCTGTCTCCCTGAGCAGGAGTGCAGTGGCATCGTTATAGCTCACTGCAACCTCAAACTTCTGGGCTCACGTGATCCTCCTGCCCTAGTCTCTGGAGTAGCTGGGACTACAGGTGTGCACCACCATGTCACAATAATTTTTTTCTATTTATTTTTTATTTTTATTTATTTGTGAGATACAGTCTTACTCTGTTGCCCTTGGTAGAGTGCTGTGGCATCTAACAGCAACCTCAAATTCTTTGGCACAAGAGATCCTCTTGCCCTAGCCTCCTAAGTAGCTGGGTCTATAGGCGCCTGCCACAATACTTGGCTATTTTTTATAGATGGGGTCTCATTCTTGCTCAGGCTGGTCTCCAACTCTTGAGGTCAAGCAATCCACCCACCTCGGCCTCTCAAAGTGCTAGGATTACAAATACGAATCCCTGTACCCTGCCAATTTTTCTATTTTTTTTGTAGAGCAGGGGGGTCTTGCTGTCGCTCAGGCACTGGTCTCCAATTCTTGGGCTCAAGCAACCCTCCCACCTTGGCCTCCTAGAGTGCTAGGATTACAGGCTTTATTCACCTTGCCCGACTGTAATCCTCGCTCTTAACTACTTGAAATTTTGAGTTGTTTCCCAGAAATGATGGATGACTTTCTGATACCAGGGCTCACCATTCCCCTCAACCTGCCTCAAGGCATGTAGCCACCTTTAGAAAAAAGCCCATGGGTCAGTCTCCTTTAGACAAGGAGGAAAAAAAAAAAGAAAAGAAAAAGCCCATGCGCGGCATCCGTAGCTCAGTGTATAGGATGCCAACCACATACAGTGAGGCTGGCTGGCTCAAACCCAGCCCGGGCCGGCTAAAACAAGGACAACTGGAACAACAACAATAAAAATAGCCAGGCGTCGGGGCAGGCGCCTGTAGACCCAGCTACTCGGGAGGCTGAAACAAGAGGATGACTTGAGCCCAAGAGTTCGAGGTTGCAGTGAGCTATGACACCATGACACTCTACCAAGAGCGACAAAGTAAGACTCTGTCTCAAAAAAAAAAAAGCCTGGCTCGGCACCTGTGGGCCAGCCCCGTACACCTGAGCTGGCGGGTTCAAATTCAGCCCGGGCCCACCAAACAACAATGACGGCTGCAACCAAAAAATGGCCGGGCGTTGTGGCGGGCGCCTGTAGTCCCAGCTACTTGGGAGGCGGAGGCAGGAGACTCGCTTGAGCCCAGGAATTGGAGGTTATTGTGAGCTGTGATGCCACGG
>CAUYRH010161745.1:0-39464 GCA_963574655.1 Perodicticus potto
ACATCTATTTTTACGAGTACATTTAAACATACTAATGTTAATCACACAAGTATAACTGAAAGATGGCACTCGACCGGCACAGAACCTCACAGACCACTAAGGCTTGTACGAAAGGTCTTTATTGGTGGGGAAGCTGCAGAGAGGCATTAAGGAGGTGGGGGGGAGAGAGAGAGAGAAGACACACGGGGGGGACAGGGGAGAGAGGAGGAGGAGAAGAGAAATGAAGAGAGAGCAAAAAGTTAGATTATTTCTAAAGAAAAGTTTATACTAGATTATTGATCTTAATTGATTTCCTGGATTCAAAATTCCTCCTCCAGCCCCCGTGTCAATGTTTTAAAGACTGCTGTTGACCTCCGTCCTCTATTTTTAGGGCGTAGTCCCAAGCTCCGGTCATTCTTGGCTTCCTTTCCCTAGGTCAGCTCTGACCACCAAAGCAAATGGGATATAACTAGGCATCAATTCCATCCTACTTTAGACCTCACCCTCCAGGGTTACCAGCCTCCTCTACCCTGCAAGGAGAACACTTGTCTTCTTTAAAGAACAAATGCCCTCACTCTAAACCATGACTCCCTTTTTGTGGGCCTCATTCCCTTCTTAACCCAATTCAAGTCCTAAGTCTCTGCCACTTGGAACTCCCACAGTCCCTACTAGTCTAGCGGGCCTGGAAAGCAAGCTCACTCAGACACAAAAGCACCCTGGCCTCATGCACACACACAAATGATCCTGAGTCACTTCACTCGCTATTTTTACATCATGCAAAGGAAATAAACCTTTAAGGGCAAAGGAGAGAGAAAGTGCTTTTCCTTACTTGACCCACAGACACAAGGCTTTCAGTCTCCTCATAATAATTCGCAATCACTGTGGAGAACATTTTCCTACATTTCCCTCCTTATCATGGTAAAAGAATGTCGGTTCCATAAAAAGTGGATTTTTATGCTTGGGTAGGCATAATAATGTGCCCAGTAAGTTAGTTTCATTTATTTTAAAAAGGAATTGAACGTCCATGGGGAATAAATCTGAAATTATCAATCCACTCCCCTACTAAGTTTTTTGTATTAACAAGAAACAATTAAGAATTTAAGCCAGATTACTTAGGTGGCTGAGGTGGGAGGATCATCTGGGGCCAGGAGTTTGAGACTGCCTGAGCAACATAGCAAAACTCTGCCTCAAAACTAGAAAGAATTTAAGCCAGAAAGTATAGAGTTTTCATGAAATCTCTTCACTCTTTCTAAAGTGTACTTCATAATTCATGTTCCATTGGGACAATTTTAAACAATTCATTCCCCTACAAATGGTCACTTTCAAATCCCTTTTGGAAACTCCTTCTGTACCTACTCTATAGACAGACCTTTTAAAATAAAGTGTATACACAGAGGAAGCATGAAGGATTCTGAACTATGACATGTAATAAATATGGAGAAACTGGCATATACTGTGAGAATTTGGGGCCCATAAATAGCCAATGTTTTAACATTTGACTAATTCAACAGGACAGTAGTTAAAAGCACAGATTTTGGAGCTAGATTGCCCAAATTTGAATATTGGCTCTGTCACTTAATAGCCACATGACTTCAGGCAAATTATTTAGCTTTTCTAGCCTTCATTTCACCATCTATGTACTGGGAGTAATATTGAGACTATATGTTATATGACGGTGCATTTTTCTTGGTCAAAAACTGGTTAGATACTGACAATTTAATGTGTTCAATTTAAGTTTCTATCACTTAGGATCATTATGAAAATAAATGTGCTAATTTATGTGAAGTACTTAGAACAGTACCTGTCACAAAATGGGTACATTATGTGTTTACTTAAAATGAAGAACAAATTAATGATAGAGGGATGGATACATATGAATGAATTAACTAAATAAAACCAGCTGATACATATCATGTTATTATAGCTATCATAAAGCTTAGCATAAATGCTCATTAGAACTTACATGCAATAATAAATCTGTGCACATACAGATAACAGTCTCAACTATGGCACCAACAACACACAATAGGCAAAGGATAGTCTCTTTGATAAATAATATTAGGAGAGGCAGGTGTGTTGGCTCACCCCTGTAATCCTAGCACTAGCACTATGGGAGCCAAGATCAGTGGATTGCTTGAGCTCAGGAGTTTAAGAGCAGCCTGAGCAAGAGTGAGACCTCCTTTTCTACTAAAAATAGAAAAATTAGCTGGGTATTGTGGCAGGCACCTGTAGTTCCAGGTACTCGAGAGGCTGAGGCAGCATAGCTCAAGCCCAAGAGTTTGAGATTGCTGTGAGCTATGATGCCACAGCACTCTACCCCAGGACAACAGAGTGAGACTCTGTCTCAAATAATAATAATAATAATAATAGGAGAATTCATTATCCATATGCAAAAGAATAAAATGGGACCCTTATCTCTGCCATACACAAAAATGAACTCAAAATGGATTAAAAGCTTAAGTGTAAGACCTAAAACTGTAAAATCCCTAGAAGAAAACATAGGAGGAAAGCTCTATGGCATTGGTCTTGGCAACGATTTCTTGAATATGACCTCAAAAGCACAAAAAACAAAAGTAAACATATGTTAAGTGGGGCTACATCAAACTAAAAAGTTCTGCACTGCAAAAGAAACAATCATCAGAGTGAAGGCACAATTTACAGGAGAAAATATTTGCAAACCACATATCTAATGAGTTAATACCCAAAACATATAAGAAATTCAACTCAATAGCGGGAAAACAAATGGCAAGATTAAAAAATGGGCAAAGCAAAAAAAAACCAAAAAATGGGCAAAGCACAATGTACAGCGGCTCACTCCTGTAATCCCAGCATCTCAGGAGGCTGAGGTGGGAGGGTCACTTGAGGTGAGATCCCCATCTCTTAAAGAAAAAAAAAAGGCAAAGGACTTGAATAGATATTTATCAAAAGATGACATATAAATGGCCAAAAATTATATGATCTTGTTTCAGAATCCTAAGGGAAATTTTTAGCTGCCAAGCACATAAGCATCTCTTCAATTCTTGGCTGCGAATCTGCTCCCTTGTGAATGTTACCCTTCAGACACCTCCATCAGCTAAACCAGGCCTGAGACATCAGAGAAGAGCTCCCGGAAGTAGCTCCACGGCTTCAGATTGTCCTACAAGGTTGTGTGGGGACCAGCAGAGCCTCTCTAAAGTTAGTCTCAAGCTACATAGTTCGAGAGATCTGTCAGAAGAGACTAACTTCATGGCCCATCTCTCACAGTGACTCCAGACACACGATTTCTCTCATCATTAAACTCAGTGTACCAAAGTTCAGAGCCCACATGAAGAAGAAAGAGCAAACCCTCTACACCAAAGGGCAAGAGAGCCAAGACTTACCGGGAGGAAGGGGTAAAAACAAACTGTTAGTAGCTTCCAAAATCCTGGTCATGATGTGAAAGACCGCAAATTCACCAGCACTGCCTTGCCTGTTGCTGGGTAAAGATAACAAAGCTGTGTGTCAGCCCAGGAGCTCTTCTCTAAAACCCCATTTGTGCCAAGCAGTGGCTCTGGGTATCATATATGGGGGGATTCACACTAATTGTGAAATGTGTGCTCTGTAGAAAGCCTCATGAATGTACCAGTGACCATCAGCTTAATGCTTAGAAGCTAACCAGACAGTAGGCACACACATTATGAATTAATTTACATTCCCCTTCTTGGCACTACTGGGCTCAAGTGTCCCTCCCTCACCATCAACCATATGCCAGGAAAGAGGATGGGTGACGTAACAGGACATGACTTTGGATGCTGCGTATACAACTAAGATAGTTGGTGGCGTAGAGAGTTGCTTTGAACTACTAAGTTTCAAAAGAGCTGCGCTAAAACAGGCAGCAATCAGCTTTCTTGACACTGTGTGCATCACGATAAAAGAGAGTGAAAAATACTTGCGTACAAGTGGAGAACCCAAGAATGAAGATTATGTTTCCTCCAAATGGTTTCCAGGATGCGGCAAATGACATCCAGCTAGAGGGTAAAGACAGTCCATTAACCACGGCTCTCATCCTTTCCCTCAGGGCCCCCACAGCTATCCTTCCACAGCTCTGACAACCACATTCAGGGCAGCTGGCATTCAGGCCGTGCCCAGACACACAACCAGCCTTTCTGGGGTCAATTCTGAGGCACTGGAATCCAAAATGGAAAGACTGAACAAAGTACACCAGGGCCTAACAGAGCACCCTCTGTCTGTGTGGGCAGTGCCCCAGCTAAGCTTCCCCTTCCTGGCTAATTGGCCCCACCATTCACTCTTACAGGCCCTCATCCATCATTGAAGGTCAAGTACCACTAGGTTTGCTCTAGGCTTATTACGCCGCAAGGGCCAAGAACTGACAGAAGAAAGAAGATACAGAACAGCATGGAGGTCGTGAGCGTGAGTTGTGGAGCAAGACTGGCATCAGGTCTCGGGTCTGTTATTTTACTATTGGGTAAACCCAGGCAAGTTATCTATCCCAGTGTCCTTGTCTGTAAAACAAACAATAGGCTTGCTGTTGTAAGAACTAGTTGACACACTGACTGGAACATAAGTGATCAATAAATCATAATCATAACCAACCAAAGTCGATTGCCTTCTTTGCCTTGGCAGTTTATCGAGATCACCATCAACCAAAGTACATCACTTTGTCTGCCTTGGCTCTTCATCAGGAAACCCACTGCAGCAAGTTTTCCAGCAGGCAGGCAGTTTTGTATAGAACTATTGTCAGCCGTGAATCCATGCATTGCACGTGTGGGCTAAGAACGGGGGGGCGGAGGGGAAGCACAAAGGACCTATACAGACTCACAGGCAAACACTATTTATCCTCAATGGCACAGATTCTCGGTTTCTCTTTGGCTGAAATCAGGTAAGTTAGTATGTAATCAGTCTCATCAGGTTTTGCAGCAACTCCCTTGGATGTGTTTTGGAAAGGCTGCCTAATGCCCTTCCTTCAAGGGGAACAGGCAGCCCAGCTGGTAGCTGCTGGGCAGAGAGGTCTGTCTTGACTCAGAAAGCCAGGAACACTGGGTTTAGGGGAGACTGTCATTTCTGGGCCTTTTGGTTATAAAGATTATTGACACAAAATAGTGTTAAAACTTTTATGTGATTACAGAGAAAAACGATGCTTGGGGGAAAACCCTTCTTAACACTTTGGAAGGTGATATTGAAAGTCAACAGAAAGAGACGTTGTAGGTGGGTGTGTAAAATAATAGGTGTTAGGAGTTGAAAAAAAAAGAAAGCAAGTTAATATCAACATGAGGAGGATCAGTGACACATTCACAAAGTGAGCTGCTTAGTATAGTTCTAATGAGAAGAAAATTTAAGATTCAATGCCCTAATTATAAATACTGGCATAAGAGAATACCAGCCTTTCCTAATATATTAAAAACTATGAAACTCAAACTTACTATAGAGATACAAATTTATTATTTAAAAACAGACACTAATGACTGCAATAAAGGCAGAAAACTTGAGAGTCAAACATGAAGATATTAAATCAAATTATATCTAATAAATGTCATTTTTCAGAATACAATGCAAAAATATATGTTCATACACTGGCTTGTCTGCATACTGGTCTTGCCCAAACTTGGAGAAATAATGGAGTGTTCTTTCTCTGTGCAATTTTTTTTTGGTTTTTTTTTTTAAGTGTGTCAAATATTCTTTCTAGATTCTACTCAGGATCAGGACTCAACTTTATATGCTTTCTGGAAGACTCAAGACAGCCTTAAAATTCAACCTAGTCATGTAGCTTCAGTTTACTCGTGCAGTGGTGTTATTAAAATGGATCACACAATTGAACAATTGATTACCAGGTAAGGACTTCCAATCACATCAGTAGACTCTGATGTGATGGTATTTATACAATTGAGCCAGAGTCTGGCCTAGACAGGCTATTAGAACTAATTAAGAATTGAAGTTCAAGTTCTCTCATGTCTGCACATAAACCTCCATGTACTCTTAAATAAGGATCTGAGAATTGCCAAGAGGAGATGTCAACATTTGGCAACCCCACTAAATTCATTGTCCTATGCTTCCATGAGTGTATAATTACTACTTGAAAGAAGGGCAACAAGCCACTGTCAAAATCAAGTTCTCTTTGTCTGTGGTTCTTATTACTCTTTCCTAAATGTATAGCACCAAAAATAGTGGCTTAAGAATGGGAGATTTCCAAAAACCTAATTGGAAAAACACAGGTGGGTTCGGGTTCCCTGAAACATGTTCTGGAAATTACATACTATCTGTGTGTGTGTGTGTGTGTGTGTGTGTGTAAGAGAGAGAGAGAGAGAACAAAAAGCAAAACTAACCAGTTTTGAAATGTAGCTCAGTACCATCTGTTCAATTTTCTTCTTTTCTACACCCTGTAGGTGTCTCAAAAGATGGTCTTGTAGCTCAGACACCATCTGAAAACAGAATTGTACATTAGATGAGTCAGAACCTACCTACTCACACCTGCAACTGGTTTGAATTAGATGCATTTATTCACATTCTTTACAATACGAAAAATACTGGATCTGCAGATTCCACCAGCAAAAATGTGTAACTCTCAATATTTCTCTGGTGAGTATAAGCTAGGGGCCCCCAACACTGTCCTCAAGAGGGGACTACTTATGATTTACCCACAACCTAGTGAGTAACTGAGAGTCAGGCTATCAGCCCTGATCAGATCCTAAGTTGCCAACTTAGAGGCCAAAGCCTTTGGGATCTACCCGAGGCTGGATCTACCACTGCTGGATCCTCGGGAATTAGCAGGACCAACTCTATACATGGGGCAACGGTTTTGAGTGTTTTCAAGGGCAGAGGCAGGAGTAAAAAGGAAATGTATCAGGTTAAATCCTCTGTACAATGGCCAGAGACTCTCAACACAGCCCTTGACATGCAAAGGTAATCTAACATTCATTCATTCTGGTGCCTCCTCATAGAACTATTTCTACACTCCATTCTCATCTTTGGGCCTCCCCAATCAGTGGCTGGCATTCCCGCCATTTGCTTTTCCCTTTCTTCTTCCTTATCCTTTTCTCTTTTTTGCTTGGACACTCTGCACAGCAAGAGGCCTCCTGGCTACAGAGATCTTTGCACCAATAAACAGCCCATGGGAATTGTACAACTGTTGTCATATATGCACATAGCTTCTATTTTAGCAGATTCACATATATAACACCTGGAGTAAAAGCTAGCTGGTGGCCTTCAGGGCCAATACACAATGGTATCTTATTTCAATTCAGTCTCCTACATGTACTGATTAATTGGGCTTTTTAAAAATTTAAGTTTTTCTTCTGTTTAACAAATAGTACATGTTTTTTGTGCTTCTCAAGTGAAGTCATAAAAATGAAAATGAAAATCACTCATAATCACATCACCGACATTAACATTTTGAGGTTATTTTTTCTTTTCTTCTGGTGTCCATGCCCACCCTAATATTTTAGATTTTGTTTTTTCACATAATACTTTCCTTACATTATCAACTATTCTTTATTATATTAGTTTTAATGGCTATACAATATTTATTCTTATTAAAGTACTATAATTAAATTATTTATTCCCTTTTCATACATATGGGATAGTTCTCTGAATAACTGTTAATAATACCAAAAAAGAAACACTTATAGAAAAATTTTTCGCCATATCCTCAATTATTCTGTCAGACTCAATTCCTGGAAATGGAATTTCTTAAATCACATAATATTTACACGACACTGTCAAAATGCCTTCCACTCTGGTTATACTAATTTTCGAGTACATTTCAAGCTGAACTTTGCTAGTATGATTTTTTGAATCTTTGCCAATTTGACAGGCCCCCCCCAAACCATTTATACTGTTTGTCATTTGATTATAGCAATGGTGAACTTATTTTTCTTCTTCCTTACTTTAGACTTTCTGATCATTTACATTTGAAAATGGATCCGTCAGAGCCTTTGTCCATTTCCCTTCTGGTGTACTGTTTTCTCATTGATTTATAAACTTTATGCACTAAACGCTAATCATTTGTTCCATATGTTATAATTTTTTCCCAAGATTTATTGTTTGCCTTTTTGTTTTTCTATTTCTGTTTTATGTTTCATTCTATCAAATCTATCTTTTCCTATCTATAGCCAAGAAAATATTTTAAAGTCCTCTAGTTCATTGTTACTTAACTACCCACTTATTTTATTTAAATTCTTTCCCAGTTTAATTTTTTTATATTAAACTCCTAGATCTGCTATTTCTGTTGGTTTATCATATAAATGGTGGTATTTGAGGTAAGAGGAATCTAACTTAATTTTCTTTTCCAAATAGTTAACCATTGACTGATTGATTTATTAAAAAATTCTTTCTTCCCACATTGATTTTAAATACTTCATTTATTATACACTCAAGATTCTAATTTAAACTACTGTCTATTATTTTTGTATACACTCCACGTCATTTCTATTATTATAGATCAACAACACATTTAGATCACAACCACTTTCACTCATCTTTGCCAAATAAATTACTTAGTGAATTGTCAGAGAAGTTTCATTGGCTGGCTTTTTGTTTGTAATTTTATTAAACCTATACACTAAGGATTGGAAATGAAATATTGTTTCTAATAATCTTTTCCAAGTGGTTAACCCTAATTTGAGAAAGACTATACTTGCATAGAAATCACTAGCTTACTAACTTGCTCTTTATTATTTTTCATTTTCCCAGTTGATTATTTTGTTTGTTGGATTAGACAAGCATAGTATCTTTTTTTATTTTGGTTTCTTATTGTATTGGCTACAGTTTTTTTTGTTTTGTTGTGTTTTGAGACAGATCCTCATGCTGTCACCCTGGATAGAGTGCTGTGGCATCCACAGCTCACAGCAACCTCCAATTCCTGGGCTCAAGCGAGTTTCTTGCCTCCGCCTCCCAAGTAGCTGGGACTACAGGCGCCCACCACAACACCCGGCCATTTTTTGGTTGCAGCCATCATTGTTGTTTGGCGAGACCCGGCTGGATTCAAACCTGCCAGCTCAGGTGTACGTGGCTGGTGTCTTAGCCCGTTGAGCCACAGGCGCCAAGCCTTGGCTACCGTTTTTTTGAACAACATAACATTATAGTGAAAACAACAAAGATCCTTAACTTTTTTCTGATTTTAACAGGAATACCTCCAGCATTCCATTAAGAAAGATATTGACTATTAGGGTGGGACAATTCTTTGTTTTACTGAGTTAGCATATTCCAGTAGTGGAATTTGACTTTTATTGCCTTCTAGCACTTACAGAGATTATCTTTTTTATTCCCTTTGCCTTTGTGAAATGATAAATTATGCTGATATATTTCCTAATATAAAGCCTTCCTGGAAAGAATCCCACTTGTCCATGTGGTATTTTCAAGATGCCACTGGAAAGTATTTTAAATAGGCTTGTGGTGTCCATATTCATAAATAAAGGTGGTCATTGTCACATTTTTATTTTAAGGCTATGCTGACTTTAAGTGATTGAAAAACTTTCTTTTTTTTTTGAGACAGAGTCTCACTTGTTGCCCTTGGTAGAGTGCTGTGATGTCATAGCTCACAGCAACCTCAAACTCTTGGGCTCAAGCGATTCTCTTGCCTCAGCCTCCCAGGTAGCTAGAACTAACTACAGGCACCCACCACAATGCCCAGCTATTTTTTGTTGCAGTTGTTACCATTGCCCTTTAGCTGGCCTGGACCAGGTTCGAACCCGCCACCCTCAGTATATGTGGCTGGCGCCATAACCACTGTGCTACAGGTGCCAAGCTGATTGAGAAGCTTTCTATCCTGTTTCAAAAAATTCTTTATGCAGCATGGGAATGATCTGGACCCTAAGTTTGAAGGAACTAACTCATTAAATAACTTGAGGCCTTCTTTGGAGATAATCTTTGACGCTTTTTCAAATTATTTTATAGTTATTGCGCTTTTAAGCTTTCCTACATGTTCCTTTTGGGATCAAGTTTGTAAATTTCTATTTGCCAGGAAAACTATTTGTTTACCTAGATTTTTTAATGGTGTAATATGATTTATACATATTTCTCGTTTTTAAAACTTGCTATTTTAAAGTAAAATCTGTTACCTATAGTAACAGATTGTTCCATTCTTAGGTCCACAAAGTTTTAAAAATATATAAGACATTTTGGATTTACCAATTCTGTCCTTTAATTAATTTATTTTCCTTTATACTTCTTTGATAATCCTAGTAATAGGACTTCTTGAGAAAGAATTCTTTTTTTTTTTTTTTTGCAGTTTTTGGCTGGGGGCCTGGCCACCTCCAGTATATTGGGCCAGCGCCCGACTCCTTTGAACCACAGGTGCAACCTGAGAAAGAATTCGTTATTCTGTTGTATTTTAAACCCCAAATACAAATGCCACAAAGACACTGCTCTTTCCTTTTTAAAACTCTCACCATTATACGTTTCTTATCAGGTCTGTAATTGGTGTGACTGATCAATGTGTGTCTCCCATACTCAATGACGCATTCGAAGAGGGTGGAAGCCACATATGTGTTGCTTACACTGGACAGGAGGGGCCTACAATGACTGACAACTATTGTCGAAAGAATGAGTGGGAACAAGGTCATGGTGGGAAGTAGGAAGTACAGTCTAGCCTATCTCCTCTTCTTGGGCCCCTTGTTTGTTGGCACCTAAGGAGCCCACAGACCACTTACCAGCCCTATCAGCAGCCTCTGGTGGCTATCTTCCTCCTGCAAGAGGGGTGTTAATCGAGGTTCTGAAATAAAATAGAGCAACAGTCAAACTCTGAATTGTTTTCTTGAAATGGGTTAGAAGAAAGAGAAATCAGTCTGGGTTTCCCTTCCCCGAGGCAATGGGAAAACATGACACTTCCCTGACAGGGTGAATAGTTTTCATTAGCTGAATATAGCCCAGTCCCAGAGGCTGAACCTGTCACTCAGGTGGTTTGCAGGCAGCTCTGCGAAACAGACAGAGGGAACGAGCGAGAAAGCAGGAAAATTCCCCAGTAACCACTAGGCTCTTGCTTTGATTATTCTTCAACACAAAAACTCGCCACTAACTAAGAACCCCCGCTCCACTGGAGACAGAGAAAGTGAGCCCTCTCTTCACTGTACAGGGGCCATAAACTGAAGGACAGGGTTTGGTGGAAGGACCGTATGACCTCCATAGTCCAGTGACTTTGGGAGTAATTGAGCTAAGGGGACCAGTCAATTACTGTGGTAAATAATACTAATTTCACAAGTCATCAGACTGAAAAAATGGCTAGAACAAGATGGGAAGGCGACACGTAAGGTTATAGTGAAGGCACTTTCTCCACCATGATTTGCACTGCACTAGCCAGACAGAGGGGCAGGTAACCAGTCTCACCAGAAGACCTGGCCTGGTGCTCCTCTAACACCACCTTTGTGCTCTGTTTTGCTTCTCCCCAAACCTGAGCCCAGTGCCAGGCAAGAGGGCAGATCTGCCCTGCTCAGTGGGCCAACAATGCCCCCTGGGAGGGCGCAGATGCCTCTCGACCCCCAGAGATAAATCCTACCTGGATCCTATACAATCCTCGTGATTAGGATAAAACAATTCCAAGTGTGAGCCCAGCAGCCCTGAGTATTCTGTTTCGGGCAGTGACGGCATTCTTCCTGCCAAACTAGTACAAGCAAAGCCCGGGCAAGGAAGAGACGGGGTTTCCTGAGCGGAAAGAGAGAGTGACTAGTAACAGGACGCACACAGTCCTGATGCAGGGGACAGGAGCAGCCCTACTAGCAAGGCGAGAGGGGAGCGCGTGGCAAACGGTGCCCAGACCAGCAACAGGCCCCATAAGGCAGAACCTGTGCCAAGGCAAGTAGGGGGACAAACCCCGGCTTCAGGCACGGATGGCCTGGCAACACAGGAGGTCATTCCCCGGTTTTCAGTGAGCCTGGCTCTGTCCTCCTGGGCTGGATGACAAGGTCATAGTTCACTGGGCTGTGTGCACAGCCAGGGACACACTGTCTGAAATAATTTCCGTTAGGGTCGCTCAACATGTACCTAAAACAACCAAGCCCATAAAATGGGAGTGGGATGTCAAACAGCAGCGTGTTAAGGGCGGCTGGACTTTATGAGGTCTGAAGGTGTCCCCATAATCACTACAAAAATGCTTGTACCGGAATGTACTCAGCATCGGCCTGCCCCTTTCCACCTGGCTAAGTCCCCCTTGTTTGTTAAGACTTAACGCAGATGTCACCCTTCTGGGAAGCCCCTTCCAACCTCGCTCCCTCCCCCAACCATCCCCACTGCTGACCTGGCCCCTCACCTCCTGCACCGGGGGAGACCTCATACCTCCGGCTTGTATTAGAAACAGTGGGCTGGAGTCGCTACTGCTTTACCTGCTTGCTCTCATGCTGCGTCCCTGCCCCTGAGAAGGACAATACACTAAACGGATAAATGACTTGCCTGGGAGCACACAGTTAACACGAGGCAGCACTGGAATTTAAGTCCTGGCTCCTGAGCCCGAGCTCTTCCCAAAGAACCACACTGCTTACCGCTTACCGCTTAGCTGGAGGCTCCTCACCTTTGTAGCCCTAGGACCTAGCCCCGTGTGCACCCAAGTTTTAACCAAATTGACAGGTGCCTGAGGCAGACAGCTGGAGACAAAGCAGCACCAAGCAGAGGGAATTGGCAAAGTACATCGTCTGGGTACAGCAGAGGCACGTCAGTCAGGGAGATCAACTAACGATGATAAATAATGAAAAGCAGAGGAGCAACACCCAGGGCCTCCTATAGCAAAGGCACGTTCAGCAGCCGTCCCTGCCGCTTCTAACGCCAAGACAGACCTGTAAGGAGCTGTGTGGCACCTCTCACGGGAAGACATTAAATGGTGCTGTCTCCGTCACACTATCGAAAGTGATGTTCCTGCCATCCCACAGTGGAAGGAGGAACAGCAGTGCAAAGAAAACACCAGCTGAAATCCAGAAGGCTTTTTTATAGGCTTTTTCTTACCTGAATTCCTCGTTTCTAAGTTAGAAATCACCCTACAAAGAAATGAACCCTGTTAGTCACACAGTATTATTTAGAGAAAATTAAAGCCACCACACCATACAAAGATATCCTCCTTTAAAAACCCATAAAAAACTGCCACAGAAACTGCTTAAAACCTCAAAAATTTTATTCAATGTAGTGAAAACCACATTAGGCAATTATAAAATCCCAAAACCCTTTAGTGCCAACAATGGCAATGATTCAGAACAATTGCAACTCTCAGTTATTGGGAATAATGGGGACAGAAAATAGAGCAGAGGTTGGAATGGGGCCTATACTTTCAGCAATCCAAGATGACTCATCTCTCCAGATAACAGGCTTTCAAAATAAGAGCAAGCTCCCCTAGTCTACTAAAACTTTTCTTTAATCAGCATAGTGTCTGGCCTTCTCCCCTAAGGTGCTCACTTAATAAAGAACTTTCTTTACCGCCTGTACATTGTAAATCATCCACCCCCAGGTTGCAAGTCTATAGGGTTTAACATATAAGATTTTCCCTCTGGAATTTCTAGCATCACATTCCAGGATAGGGGAGTGCCTGCCTTCAAGAAGCTGACAGTATCATTTTGCTGAGGACATCCAAAGAAAGCAAGCTACTTCCATGAAAGGTAGCCAACAAGGAAACTGTAAAAGTTACCTATCCTATGGATACAATAACCTTGGATTTTACTTACTTTATTGCATTATCAAGAATATTCCTCACATATGCCGTGGATCTTCTTTTTCCTGTTTTCTAAGAGTGAGAACATGTCAGGAGTATGGAAGGTGAAGGTTTTGTGGATGACTTTTTTTCACGTCAAGGATATAACACAATATAGGTAAGAGCTTCAAAAAGAAGAAATATACTTTCCAGGTAATCAGAACACCTAGATTTTAAAAATTTTTGTAAGAAACATTTTATCTGAAACAATTACAGATTCATAGGAAGCTGCAAGTCAGCTATATACAACACCCAACTATATGCAACAATTCTACAGAGATCTTATGTACCCTTCACGTAGTCTACCCCAATCCTTATATCTCAGGTAACTATAATACAATATCAAAACCAGGAAAGTGATGTTGGCACAATGTGTGTGTAGTTCCATTTCATCACATCCGCTACCACAATTAAGATACAGAACTGTTCCATCACCCCAGAGATCTCCCTTGTGCCCCGCACATATAGTCAATCACCTCCAGCCGCCTCCCTGCAACTACCCCAACCCCTAGAACTCCCTCATCTGGGAGCACCTAGATTTTTTCATAAATAGATTTTTAACTATACAAGTAACCCAAGAACACATCTGAGACACAGATATTAATTGTCCTTGTACTCTGAATGTACTATGCATCCCTTAAGCTCCCTCTACCCCAGTGTCCTCCTCAGGAGAACCAATCTGAGAAGCACCCCTGTCTGCAGACATCAATGAAAAGGTGCCCAGCCACTGGGAAGGGCGCTGCGGACACCCAGCCAGCACACTTTGGCTGCTTGCTCTGTTCTCACTGACCCACACACACCTCTTCAGAGATCAGGTTGTGCCATTCTCTCCTGACCACACTGTTGTTATAGTGTAAACGTGGCTTGGTGTACTTAACGTATTCTAGGTTGGAGTTCAGTTTTTCCCAGTAGCCCTTAAAGCTGTGCACCTGCAAGAGACAAAAACATCAGCAACCTTAAGAAGCAGGCCCTCAGTGGATGAACTGATACACACCCACCCAAGAACAATGCAATTTAATTCAAGTTGGGGGAAGGGGTGGAGGGAGGGGGATGGGTGTGCACCACCTGATGGGCAGGCACCATGTCAGGGTATACAACACACCTCCTGGGTTCGAGACACAACTACAACAGGGACCTTACCTAACAAGTGCAAACACTGTAACCAAATTCTTAGTACCCTCATATTAATCTGAAATTAAAAAAAGAAAAAGAAGTAGGCCCTATGGCCCAGTCTACCAGCAAGTATCACGCAAGTCTTATTTCCCACGTGGCAGCATTTCTGAGAGAATATTTCCCATGAAGGACGGCTTTCTACGTGTAGAATTCCAATAGAAATTCTAAGACGCAAAGAGTCTCACCTTCCCACTTTGTTTTCTGTCCTTTTTACAACTCAGAACTGCTGCTCACTTCCCCAAACTGATAGGACTTCCCTGGGTTGAGGTTTGGCAGGAAACCGATATTAAACACACAGAGTCATTTCCTCCCCAGGGACCCATTTTTACGACGTAGGTTGTGTCAACTGTGCCATGTTCACTCAGAGAACGTTCAGAACATTTGGAACAAGCTGACAAGGCTTACTTTCCTGCCAAGCTTATTTAATTCCAAAGATACTTTTTAAAACCTAGGAATCAAAAGTAAATAAATAAATAAACAATGAAACGAACTAATTTTACATTCAGTTGTTAATACTCCAAAACAGAATTAGTTGACGTTCTGTCTAGGTCTTTTGATTTATTGGTATAAGTGTTCTGCTCTAAAGAATGTATCCATTATATTCACTTATTTTTATTTATTTTTTTATTGGGGATTCATTGAGGGTACAAGATGTGTCATACACTGAGATCCCATGTTCATTTTTTAAATAAAAAATACAAGGCTATCACATTTTTTAATGTTGAAGAATACACTGACACAAATTGTTTTTAAGCCAATGAGGACAGGTTTATGACACATACTTTCTTGCCAAAAGATGTGCATTTATAAAAGATTTGACTGAAGCCAGGGGTACAATGTGTAGCCATAAAACAAAGTGAGCTGTTGCCTGCTGTGGTGACAGACCTGGATGACTTGCAAGAACATAAAAAAAATAAAAAAAAAATACAGGGCGGCACCTGTGGCTCATTGAGTAAGGCACCGGCCCCATATCCCGAAGGTAGCGGGTTCAAACCCAGCCTCGGTGGAACTGCAAAACAGAAAAATAGCCGGATGTTGTGGGGGGCACCTGTAGTCCCAGCTACTCTGGAGGCTGAGGCAAGAGAATCGCCTAAGCCCAGGAGCTGGAGGTTGCTGTGAGCTGTGTGACACCACGGTACTCTGCCGAGGGCCATAAAGTGAGACTCGTCTCTACAAAAAATAAAATAAATAAAATAAAAATACATAGCAATAAAGAAAAATGCTCTAATGTTGAATAATAGTGCACCATTCACGTTTTTCTTTAAAGGATAGTCATAGTAGGTTTGAAATGGATTATGGAGTATCAGTAAAGGGAGTTACATGAAAATATTAAAACTTGCTGTTTTCAAGGCCTAAAATGTCCATTCAGCCAACATCCCTTCTCCCAGAGACAGAAAAACTCCTTCCAAGAAAGTCTCACTCCAGGAGAGAGGGAAACACCCGGGTCAGGGCTCACTGCTCACTTGACCTACCTTACTCACCTTTCTAAGCCTTTCCATTTATTTATAATGAATGTACCTTTATCCACCCTTGTTCTTCTTTGTATCAAAAAATAAACTGTGAGATAAATCCTGCAGGCATTTGGCAGCATTAGGTCTTTGACTGGAAGTCACCCACAGCTTTCTGTTGTCTTCATCTGGGCTCAGGCAGGATAGTGCCAAAAGCCAGAACACTAACTGGTGTTGTGGGGACATCTAGTGGCAAGTCAAGATATTACCACAGCCTGCTCTATCACAGCAGTTCACACAGACCTTGCCCAGGACAGAATACTGGAGGGAGTGAAACTCAGGTGTCCTCTATCTGTCCTCTGTCCTTGTCTCCTCTTGCCCTCGTCCTGATGTTGGAAGACCCCACTCATACTTTCTTCTCACTCTGTTTAAAAATCCCTCACTACCTTTTGGGGAAGAGGGTTCCTTTCTGTAGTCTTATTTTTAATTGACAAATGTTAAATGTATGTATTTATGGGTTGCAATGTAACATTTTGATACATGTATACATTGTAAAATGATAAAACCATACTAATTGACATATCCATCTTTCAGCCAAGAATAAACACAAAATAGAGCTGTCCCAGGTTCACGGACAGAAGAGGGACTAGAGCAGCCCCTGACTGTATGTAAGACGGAGCCTATGTTTGTAGAAGCACTTTTCTGGGGGAGATGGTCTATAGCTTGCATCGGATTTTCAAAGAAATCCACAGCCTAAAATAGTTTAAATCTACAGGGTTAGAAGGAAAAGGATCTAAATTTAAAAACAAAACAAAAAGAAAAACCTCTATTTACACAAGAAATATTGTTAGGAAAAAGTCCCAAAAACATTTGCACATGAACTTATACATCTTTAAGGGAGGTCACCAGCTTACTGTAACAATATCTCTAATATTTAAGAGAGTACAGAGAAAACAAGCGGATACGTCACTATTTGGTATCAACCAGATAACTGATGCAATTTGAGTTGATGAAAATGCACAGAGATCAGGACAGACAGATGAGAGCACTTCATTCTGGGCGGCGAGGACAGAGGCCTCCAGCATGCAACTGACTCAGACTCAGCCTCTCAATGGAACCACCTGGGTCCCATCCCCAAGCGAGTTAATCAGTTTGGGGTGTGTCCAAAGCCTCACGAATTTTACGGGTCCCCCTAATGTTCATCCAGGTCTGAGAACACAGCTTGAGCCTGTCTGAGTAATCTCAGGCAACCTCCCCCGCTCCCCAAACCCTTTGCTCCACCCTACATCCGGCTTAGAGGCTGATAAAGAACCAACTGTCTGGAGACCTGTGCTTGCGTGGTTTAAAGCTAGGAGATATGGTTAAAGATGAGCTTAGAGCCAATCTGTGAGGAATCCTGAATGCCGAGTTAACACCAGCATGCTTATTAACCCAGAGAGTAGCAACACGACATGTTAGATGTTGTAACCTAGTATGGAGGGGTAAGGAGAGCAGAGTTTGCACAATCATATCCGGACAGGCCAGGGACACCGTCTCACACCCGGGCTCAAGGATGAACCTGGCCGCACCTACCCAGCAAGGTGCACACTGAGCACCATCAGGAACTCCAGCACCACAGCAGCTCAACAAGTACATCACCAGGTACTCGATAAAAGCACAAAATATTTTTTTTTTAATGAATAAAAATGTTTTCCAAGAAAAATACCCATGAATTCAGCTACTTCTGGGAGACTCTGGTGTTAGAAGACGTCAGATCCTTAAGAAGAATTTTCCTGCACAAAGGAGAGTTTTAGATTTTGATTTTAAAAGACAGAAAATGATTCCAAGTCTATTCTTCAGAAAGAATCTCATCTTGCCTCTCAGGAAGTTACGGAAAGACTGCCAAATGCAGCTCATCACAACTATTAATTGAATAAAAAGACCAACGGGTTACACTGAGGAACTGTTTCCTATTTATGATTTGGATGGCCAAATGATCCAAAGGCAAAATGAAACAAAAAAGCCCTGTGGTACTGGCTCATCTGCAAATTACTGCCAGAAAAAAAAATCTGCCTTTCATTTCTAAAGGGTGCTCTGGCTTTCATCCTACCTCTGCTGATTAACCAGCGTCTTCTTACAGAAGGGGAGGCCAACTCGGAGAGAACACTTGATTCTGTGTGCCAGGACTCCTCGAGCAGAAGCGAAGTACCAGTCCAGGTTAGCTTTCCAGTGAATCCCATCTCAGTATCAGCTTTTCCTTATGGCCCGCAGAGACACAGTCACCCACCTCCTCCATCATAGGCAGAATGAAATAGAAAATGTCTACTTGGATACAAGGCTCGCAAGGCACTGTACTAAACTAACAGGCTCTGAACAGGGACATTCACACACAGGACAAGTGACAACAGCTCTGAGGCTGCCCACCAAGGAAAATGAATGTTTCAAGTTCAAAGTCTCCGGAATATAAATGGGCCTTCTCCTTTTTCCTCAATATTTTGCAAAAATCTCCCCTTCTTTGCCCATCTAGATAATGCTAGTAACCATTTTTAATGGACTGGATTTTTAAAAAAGAAAAATGGAATCAACGAAGATGGTTTTAACTATTCCATCTCAAAATCAGCAAATGCCCCCAAGAAAGCCGCTAAGATATTTCCCCCTTCTCAACCTTAAGAATCAAACATTATGTTTTTGACCACTACTACAAATTACAGCGGGATAGCCTAGTGGCTGATGGAAGAGAAGCAAAAACAAGAATCCCTGGATCCTGAGTCTGTTCCCAAATTTCATCACCTAGGAAGCAGACTGAAGCTACCTACCTCATCTCTACAGAAATGGTGGGTATGAATTCACCAGCCCCAAGGTCTGCTGATAGCAGCGGTCTCAACCTCGGGGTTGTGACCCACAGGAACTGTATTAAAGGGCCGCGGCATTAGGAAGGTTGAGAACCAGTGGTTTATAGTAAATAATGCTGCTTGGTGGCATCATAAAATTATGTTTCACAGTATTAATTGGACTCACTATAATTAATTGTCCCATAAAATATGTTTAAACTAAACTTTTTAAAAAAATCAATATTTCCCGCATATCCAACTGACACTCTGGTGATGTTATTATATTTTGGTCAGAGCAACAACTGTAATTTTTAAAAATTATAACTTACATTGTAATTGTACTAATCCTTTAGATCTCTCACAAATCTTACCTTGGTAGTTGTATTGTGGGAGTCGGGGGAAAAAGCATCCTTTGCGCTTCACTAAGTAATTACTTACAGTCACATTCTACCCAATTAAAACAGCATTTTTTGACACTTTTTAAGTGAAGAAGCATATAAACAAGTCTCTAACTGCCTAGAAAAGCCTAGGTACCAACTATACTTTTCCCAGTTTTTCAAGGTATTAGGCCACTGAAAGACATTTGCAGTAATATACTCACTTCTAAGTGACTATAAGTAGGAGGGAGCTTTAATTCTTTCTGGCCTTCCAAGGTAGTTAATAATCTCTAAATCAATGATGAAATACACTTACGATATCAAAATTTAAAAAGATTTTGGTAGGACTACCCCATTTCTCTTTCTTTCTTAAATAACTTATATTTAAGCTATTGTTCCTGTGTGTGTGTGTGTGTGTGCATGTAAGACGGGGTCTCACTGTGCTGCCCCAGCGAGAGTGCAGTGGCCCTATCACACTCACAGTTCACAGAAACCTCAAACTCCTGCACTCAAGTGATCCTCCTGCCTCAGCCTCCCAAGTACCTGGGAATAGAGGTATATGTCATGACACCAGGCTACTCTTCTATTTTTTTTTTCTTTTTGTAGAGACAGAATCTTGATATGTTACTCAGACTTGAATTTCTGGGCTCACAAAGCCACCACACCCAGCCTATTTCCAATTTTTTGAAAAATCCTTACATGCTTCCTATGGTTGGATAGTTTTAATGGTTTCTCTTCTCACTATAAAATCAAGGGCAAGTTTAACCTTTTTTTTTTTTTTTAATTGAGACAGAGTCTCACTTTGTCACCCTTTGTAGGGTGCTATGACATCACAGCTCACAGTAACCTCAAACTCCTGGGCTCCAGTGATTCTCTTGCCTCAGCCTCCCTAGTAGCACAATTTTAACCTTTTATGAAAGTGACCACGTCTGTAGAACAACCCATAGTTTACAAAGGGATAAAAATCATTCTTAGGAAGGTCACTCTGCATGACATTCCTAAGATCTTTGAAGCAAGGACCGTGTTTCAATACATTTCTCATAAATTCTTTCAGGAACCATTTATAAACTATTTTTATCTTTCAGGAGTCAATTTTCTAATTCAACTAGTTTATCCACGCTAACATGTTCATATATGTTGTTGTCCATTCTGGCCACAAGTTGATTTTTTTTCTCACCAGGATGTCCCAAATCAAGGTGTGGGCAGATGAGACGTCTGGCAAGGCCCAGTCTCCTAGACAGCCAGGGTTTTACTGTACCCTCATGTGGCAGAAGAGCTGAACTAGCTCTCTGGGGTCTCTTCTATAAGGGGCCTAATCTCAATCACCAAAGGTTCTACCACCTGAAACCATCATCTTGGAGGTTAGGACTTCAACATAGGAATTTGAGAGAGTCAAACATTCAGACCATAGTGATATATTAAATAGTCACAAAGTGCTCCACTCCATGCCAGTTTTGCAGAGAGCACAGGAGGGAAGTGCATGTACAGTTTCATTTTTCCCTTCCCTCTCTTATTTCCTTAACATAGCACTTATCCACCAGGGAGAATGAACAGTGTGGTCAGAGTAAGCAGGGATGCCAAGGGCCTCAAGGAAAGAGAATGGCAGCAAGCACAAATTCAAAAGGCAATTTGTGATTCAAGTCATGAGTGTTCAGAGCCAACTCCTACCAGGGAAGCATGACAAGAACAGTTCCATAACTGGAACCAGGGAGGGAGGAGCAGGGGGTGGGCTATGCCACTGCAATCAGGTCCATCACAGTATAATTAAGCTGGGACTTGGGGCAGAAGAAGTAGATTAAAGGCAAAGGCAGCAGCTTATAGTGAGTGGTATTGTGCAAGCAGAGATGGGAAACCAATGAGCGCTATCAGGGCCAGCTGTCCTGTGAACCCAAAGGTACTGATTAGGGTTCTCAGCTGAGCCACTGGGTGGCAGTGGAGGCAGCAGGTCAAACCAAATCGAGCGCAAGGCCAGTCCCAGCATTAAGCTCTGCCTTCCCTGGTGGCTCACATCTGTGTGGAGAGGTCACACAGAGATCTGTAATACTTCAAACTTGTCCTAAGTAACCACCAGCACGTGAACACACGTGGAGCCGCCAACATGCTCCCACAGATGTGTGGGAGTGCTTAATGGGAAACAAATGCAGAGCCGAAAGCTAAAGATACAGGGAGAAGAGAAAAAAAGTGAGAGGGAAGACAGAGTAAGAGCTAAAGGAGAAGATAACATGGAACATAAACACATCGTTTTAGATACACACCCAAGAGGCAAAAATAAGCTAGTTTGTTCCTAAGCAAAGCAAATCATATTCTTTGATTAAGCCAATGGGTAAAGAGCTCGAGAGGACTTTCCCATCACTGTTTTATACTTTTTAATTTTTTAAATGAAAATACACAGTATTGATAAGGTTATAGTAAAATTGGTAAACTCACAAATCCCTTGCAACAGTGTAAATTATCACAACTTCTCTTAACTATCAACTTCACAATAAAATAAGAATTAAAAGCTATAAAAATTGTTGTAGTCTTTCACCCAGTGATACTCCTGAGCACTCCTCCTGAGCCTTAGAGGAACAAGTTAAAAGAAAAACTGCATGTACAAAATATTCACTGCAACATTATTTTTAACAGTAATTTTTTTTAATTGAGGGCTTGAGAGTGTCCAAAACAAAAGAATGATTGAGTTAAGACACAACAATCCAGTGGAATCCTATGGAGTTATTAGAAATCATAATCAATAAAAAAGAAATTATTAAGCTTAATAATAAAAAGTTTATAATTTGTAATATTTATCAACTATCTCTAGATCACAATTACTACTAGGTAAAATACACATTCTATGACAAAGACCAAGGAGAAATGAGGGAAAATACCCAGCTGATACATTAAGAACTACAGAATTGTGGCTGACATTTCATTTCAAAATTTTTCTTCACTAGATGCTTGTCCAATAAAAATACTATGGGTTTAGTAGGAGTAGTGGTAAAGGCAGAAACAAGGATAAGAAAGGGTGGAATCTGTTAATATACCTTTTAAACTATTAATAAAACCATTCTTTTCCCTTTATCTTCCTACATTAGTAGGGCTTCATAGTGGTACCACACCACTGCTCATCACTCTATCTCAAGGGACTCTTCTTAGAACCAAAACCTAGACCCATGAAACTGTCCCAATCTGCCCTCTCTTGACATGGTCCATCACTGTGACTCAAACACTGTGGCCTTCCCCAGCTGCCCAGGCCTGGCCTATCCTTCATGGGGAAACCCCAACTCCTTTGGCACAAGGGACCGATTTTACAGAAGACAATTTTTCCAAGGACAGAGGTTGCAGGGGTGGGGGTCAGGGTGGGGTTTAGCTTCTCATAAGGAATGCACAACCTAGATCCCTCACATGTGGAGTTTACATTAGGGTTCCCACTTCTATGAGAATCTAATGCAGCAGTTCTCAACCTGTGGGTCACGACCCCTTTGTAACAATGAAAATACATCCTGCATATCAGATATTGACATTCTGATTCATAACAGTAGCAAAATTACAGTTATGAAGTAGCAACGAAAATAATTTTATGGTTGGGGGTCACCACAATATGAGGAACTGTATTAAAAGGTCGCAGCATTGGGAGGCATTAGGAAGGTTGAGAAGCACTGATGTAATGTCACTCCTGATCTGACAGGAGGCAGAACTCAGACAGTGAAGCAGCAAAGTGAGCAATGGGGAGCGGCTGTAAATACAGATGAAGCTTTGCTGGCTCACCTCCTGCTGTGAGGCCCAGTTTGTAACAGACAGTGAACCAGTACTGGTCCACAGCCCAGGGTTGGGGCCTGCATTTCCATGGATCCAAAAGAATCAAATGTAAATAAAAGGCTCACTGTGGGGCGGCACCTGTGGCTCAAAGGAGTAGGGCACCGATAGAGATACGGGAGGTGGTGGGTTCAAACCCGAACAGGCCAAAAACAAACAAACAAACAAAAACCTGCAATAAAAGGCTCACTGCACCACCTGCTGCAGGGAGCGGAGATTTCCCTGTCCACACCAAGCTGTAATTAGCAGGAGGCCATGCCAAAAGCAACAAAGAAGCTTCAAGAAAACTATGCTAAAATACTCCCTGTTTTTAACTATATGCATCTTCTTTTCTACTCAACCCACCCCCGCCCAACCTCTTCTCTCTATTGTACTCTGAAAGGCTTCTGAAACCACCAGATTGCAGAAAGACATTAATAGCTACAGCTTAAGGTTCTCAGCTTGACTGAGACCACATGGTGAGCCAATATAAATCACTCTTGAGAAATAGAAAAGCTGTTCTTAGAACCAGAAGGAAATCAGATAATCCCAGCCCAGGTTACTTAATGGCTTTAAGTTTGGAAATTCCTTATGTGTGTGTGAGTGAATGTGCACACACATTTTGAGGCAGTGACAATGCAAATGAGGCAAAAACAGCTACCGGCCTCTCTAAAGATAATTTACAAGAGCTGCTCCAGCCTGGACTGGTTTGAGGCACAGCAGCAAGTGCTAGTTCTATGCCGTTTAGGTTAAGCCCTGTAATTCTCTCCTACCTTTAAGGAAACTTCCCTCCTCAAAGAGTGTGCCCAATAACTGCTGTAACATCATACTCTGACCACTCACTCACTTAGGAACAATTCTCCAGGGAACCAGCCCCCTACCCTCCCCTGCCCATTTGCATCCCTTCTGGGACCACCGTGATACTCAGGGCTGCAGAGCTTTAGCCACATGTGTCTGTGCTTTAGCCTCACCCCGTAAAGGGACTTACCTTCATAAAAGGCAACTCAATGTCTTCTGTCACAAGTGTTATTCCAGGAATTTCCTGTAGTGGGGGAAAATATATACGCACAACTGCTCAACAGATCAACTACCAACCAGCTCAAGCTTTCAGGAAGTGTGTCTGCACAGGCAGAAGCTGTGGGCAGCTTCCAGTTTGCTAATCTCTACTTTAAATAAACCTTGGAGTATATAAATAACAGGGAACACAGCCTATCTGTTGTCTCAGGAAAGGAAATATTCTTTCAAGTCACAATTTTAATAGTTGACAGAGTCTCTAAAGGAGAGGAGAAGACTATAAAGAAATGGAGAGCCGAGAGTGTATTTTTTAATGCATTTCTATTTAGGAACAAATGTGGCAAATGACATTTGCACCAAATGTAATGATAAAGGGGAACCATTCTGTTATTTATATTCCTTCCTCCTCCTTCTTTCACTTATGTACATTATAGTTGGTCACTGGCTAACTAGAAGGAACCTAGAACAATTGGATTCTTCCATAAAATGAATGGAAAATTTTCCTGCACCTCATCGTCCAGCTTCATTGCAGAAATCAAAGCTCCTGAGAAAGCCTTTCTGCAGCACTGTCACAATGGTAAATCTGAAGGTGAATAATTCATATCAGGAAGTCCACATGATAACACTCTGCACGAACTAGTAAGCATTAAAACAGAAATTTAATAAAAAGAAAAATTTTCAAAATTGCCCTTTCTCCACTGTTGTTTTGAAAAGCGTGTCTCTGTGTTAGTTATGTAATTGGCCTCTCCTCTGGTCAATTCAGCTTTCACTTCCTAAAAAAAAAAAATGACGTAGGAGAAAATGATTAAGGAAGTGCTATGTAGAAATAAAAACTGGCATTTTTTTAGAATTTCAATGGCCTAGATTTAACTGATATGCAATTTTCCTGTGAAAAGGAGCATTGCAGTGATAGAGAAATTTTTCAGAAAATTCAAGTTCTGCATTGTGACAGTAGAAAGCCTGTGAGAAGAATCTATCGTGGGTTTCACTTAGCACTGCTCAGCAACAGAAGATACCTTTAAAAAGCATTAAAATTTCACCACAGTTTTAAGTTAAGAATAGCACTTTAAAATAACTATACCAATAGCATTTTATAATAGTTACAATTGTTTACAAAGCGTAATTCAGGATTATCTGTGCGTAAGAGCACCATATTTTCTAGTATCTTCAAAATCCAAGTCAGTTTTCACTACATAGAAGGACGAAATGACTGTTTTCTACTGTGGCAACTTTTTAGGAAGGTCATACAGCTTTGAGAGCATTTGTGAATTAGAGAAAGGAAAACAAATGATTTACATCAGTGCTGAAGATAAGCACAGGCTCACAAACTTTCAGTGTTACAGAGGAACTTCGAGGTAACCTACTCCAACCACAAGAAGTTTAAAGTGACATGGTAAACCCCAAGACAAGCTCAGCACCCAGAGTTTATAATGTGGTTTGTGTTTTGTACTTCCTGATGTCACTCTGTATGTCCACAATGGCACCTCTACCCCACAGAGTCCTGAACAATGCGTGAGTGCAGCTGTCTTCAGGATGATATTCTCACACCACATGCAATTAACACGTGCTCAGTCTTTCAGCACCACCCTGGGCACTAGTGTGGTGGGACAGGCCCTGAGCACAGAACACACAGCAGTGGGTGGTGGTGCGGAGGGCGCGGAGATGTGCATTTCCTGGCTCTGGGTGGTGTAACCTGCAGACTTCCTGCCACATTACCACAGAGTCTACATGTACATTCGCAAGCCTTCTGAAACAAAACTAGGGAGAGAAAAAAAAGAGAGAGCCTTCTGAAAGAAAACTATGGGACCCTAGAGGAGGACCAGGCTCAGGGCTTTCCTTTATAATTCTATAGTTAGACACAAAAACCTAATAACTATTAATGAATAAAAGACAAAGAAAAGAAAAGGTTGCTTTTAGAAAAACACTACCACCGTGCACATCTAAAATCTAGACGTGAATCAAACGTGCTTGATAGTCTTTTTTAAGGACTGTATTCAGACATAGTCTAAATATAAAATGGGAAGTTGCACAATTTATCCTAGTATGTATTTTCCCATGTTACCTAAATTCAATTTATTTTTCTAAATGTTTTTGATACAAGCCTCTTGCTCAAACTTAAGCATGTAGTTCCAATGTCTAATATGAAAGGAGAGAGACAGAACCTCTCTCAGGTGCAGGCTCTGAGTGCTTTCACTTGCTAGCTTAGTGTACTGTACCATGTTAAAGAGAACAAACAGTGTCTTAGCTCACCATTTCTTAATTTATTTTATTTTATTTATTTTTATTTTTGAGACAGAGTCATACTCAGTTGCCCAGAGTAGAGTGCCGTGACACCATCACATAAGCTCACGGCAACCTCAAATTCTTAGGCTCAAGTGATCCTCCTGCCTCAGCCTCCCTAGTAGCTGGAACTACAGGCACCTACCACAATGCCCAGCTATTTTTAGAGATGGGGTCTCGCTCTTACTCAGGCTGGTCTCAAACTCCTGAGCTCTAGCAATCCACCTGTCTCAGCCTCCCAGAGTGCTAGGATTACAAGCATGAGTCACCATGCCCCAGTTCTGTTTCCTAATTTAAAAAGAGAGATTCCATAAAGAAAATGGAGTGGTATGCTTAAGATTGTTGGCTCTGGCTGATCTTGAAGCTCTGCAATTATAGTTTTCTTTATGAGGCTGGGGAAAGGGACCATGGAGATCCTAATCTACCCAATAAAACAGCAGTGATCCAGTCGTTCCTCATTTATAAAAACCTAATAAATATTTCAATCCATTCTAGTCACTAAAAAAAAAAAATACTAACATTTTATAAAAACACCACGATAGAGATTTAGTTCTGCCTGGTTGTAGAAAGAGCAATAAATACCCTGTACATCTATCTTTTCCTTTGACTTTATTGTTTTTTACATAAATACTTTTGGTCAATAGCAGGGATTCACTATTACTTTTCTGCCAGAAAATTCCAGTTCCTTATAAGTTAAAACAGAAATTAAATCACAATCTTGGCCAGGTGCAGCGGCTCACACTTATAATCCTAGCACTCTGGGAGGCCAAAGCAGGTGGATTGCTTGAAGTCAGGACTTTGAGACCAGACTGAGCAAGAGCAAGACCTTGTCTCTACTAAAAATAAGAAAAATAGCCAGGCATTGTAATGGGTGCCTGTAATCCCAGCTAACTCAGGAGGCTGAGGAAGGAGGATCGCTTGAGCCCTACGAGTTTGAGCTTGCTGTGAGCTATGATGCCAGAGCACTCTACCCAGGGTGACACAGTAAAAAAAAAAAAAAGAAAGAAAGAAGTAATTAGAACCTTGGCTACTACAACAGGAATGGCGTACAACTGATCCATAACCGTAAATTGATTCTAATTATATACAGAATATGAAGTTTTAACTTACTATATTCCAAGTGAGCACCGAAGAATATGGCAAAAGTTTATCCACGTTACTTGTTTTTGGATATACACTCCAATATGAAGAAGCTGAGTAGAGGTTTGAAAGGTTAAAAAAAAAAAAAGATGTGGTTTAATAAGGAGCCAGTTGACAATTCAAGCAAACCAACAAAAATTTTCATTGCCTACCCCTCATCCTCAAGAGGTTAACCATTATGATTTTATCTACTGACAAGAATGTTCAGTTTCTGCTTTTTACAATGAGAATAATTTCAAAGCATTTTTATTTAGTACTATGTCCACCCAGATGACTTTATACCACTTTATACAAAAGCAGCCAACACAAAACTGAACTGGAAAAGTTAATTTTACTGAAAACAATCATTAATAAGGTCACAGAATCAAGATCCAGTCTCTTATCTCATCAGTCTCTGAACAGACACTGCTTCTCAGGAAACCACAAGGGAATGAAATTTAATTAGCTGCTGACTATAATTGAGTCTGTTTTAAAGTGCTCCTAAGCAGCATTGTGCCAAGTTGAGGCATTCATTATCAATTTACTGCTTTCCCTCAAGCAAAAGGGTCAAGTATGCAACTTGAGGTGCGGCATCAGCACACTTACCAATTAGAAATTCCTGAATGAGGTCAAATGAATGGCAGGCAGAGGCCTTCTCAGAAACCCATTGAATAATCTTTAAAAGGTAAGACAGAACTCTGTTGGTATTTAAATCTACACTCCACCCCTGCCACCAAGGAAGTACAGATATATATGAACCTTTTAAATTCTATATCTATTTTGGAATTGCCTAAAAATACATTCACTTCTACACTTTCTTCAGGATACATAATGTAAATCCAGGTGGGTAAAAAAACTATATTACAAATGAGGTTCCTTTTTATACATCCTTTTAATAAATGTCCTTGGCTGGTGTCCAAATAAACTTTCTTCAACCCAATGTTTATTTGTTTTTTGCTAGAATAGGTCATGTTATAGCAAAACACCCATGGGAAGAGCTGTGAAAACAAAGCAAAACAAATCCGCTGGGCTAGGAGGCAGCAGGCCTGGGTGTGAATCCCCAGCTCAATCATCAGTGTGACTACTGCGTACAAGCCAATCTTCATGAGCATTACTCTACCTCCACCCAAAGGAGGGATTGTCCCTGCTGTACATCAACAGCTCTCCCTCAGCCTCCATTACCACCCTCACCTGCAGAGCAATGACACTGTCTAAGGACCACCTCAAAACTGGCACACCCACCCATGTTCACACTCACATTCTGTCCCCACCAACAAGCTGTTTTATTCCAAACCTATCTATGCTACTTATACTTATTTTCACAATTAGGTAATTTAATAAAATATCACTGCAAACAAGTTAAATACATGTACAGGTGAAAAAGAGTGTTGGGTCAATAAAAATCGAATGCTTTGGAAAGACTCAAAGGTAGGTCTCTACAATACTTACAAAAAAACTAGGTGTAGGTTAGACAAATATAAAAGATTGAGCAAAAAATGGCTGATGTGCACAGATTGCTTCAGAAGCATCTTTAAATTATTGGCCTTAGACATAAAAACCTTTAAAAAGTAACAGGAAGTTGGCTCAGTGCCCGTAGCACAGTGGTGATGGCTCCAGCCAAATACACCAAGGCTGGCGGTTTCCAACCCTGCCCGGGCCAGCTAAATAACAATGACAACTGCAACAAAAAATAGCCGGGCATTGTGGCAGTTGCCTGTAGTCCTAGCTACTTGGGAGGCTGAGGCAAGAGAATCACTTTAGCCCAAAAGCTTGAGGTTGCTGTGAGCTGCGACGCCACGGCACTCTAGCAAGGGCAAATTAACGAGACTCTATCTCAAAAAAAGAAAAAAAAAAAAAGTACCAGGAAGTTAAAGATGACCCATTCCTAGTGGTTTTATGCAAGAAAAATGACACTGAACTCCAATTACTGATGCACAAAGACCTTAAATTTATATCAAAAGGCCTTAAATTACATCATAATGAGCATTTTAATATTTTATATTAAAATAAAATGTCTAATGTATTTATTTAATTAAACAGTCACCCATTGGTTCCATACAAGTCTGGTAAGGGAATTTCTCTAACTTCACAGGATAGATGCAAAAATTAAGTTACTGAGAATGTGTGAAAGTGTTTTGCAAACTACAATGTGCAGTGCCAATGTGAGTTATCCTTATTAAAAATGTGATAAATATCTGCCACCAGATTTCATCCCTTTTGATAATTATGCACCAAATACAGACCAGGAGAAAAAGTAGACATTTGAGAAACTCATGATTAAGTGAGCATTTCTTTGGAATGTTAATGGTGTCACAATATGGAAAAGAAAGTACTCAAAAAACAGACATACCCTCAGTCTAAGGTCTCATAAAGATCCATAAAAATAAACCACAAAAGAAGAGCATGTTGTAGTTAAGAGACCACAAAGCTCACTAAGTGTTACCAGTGATTAACTTATGATCATTTTCAACCATGAAAATTGACTATTGTCTATTTGCTAATTATTAAACATGAGCGGCATTCGCACCTGGCCTTCCAGGAACCGTGGGCCTCGGCCACAGGACAGCACACAGTGCAATGCGGCCATCTTCTCACAGTCTCGGGAGGTGTTCCATAGGAACCATAATAAATAGGACTGGTTGAGGAATGCTCTATAGAGCTTTCCGGAACAACAATCCAGGACACGGGACTGTGACAGTGACTGTAAAGAGCCATGAGGTAGCAGATGAACCATTTCATTATTTCCTGGCCAAAAAAAAAATAATAATAATAATCAGATAATAAAAGAACCTCCTCTCACCCAAACTTGATATCAATGTCAAGACAAATGCAAATGGGCCATGTTTATAAGAGAAAAACTCCAGCCATACCTGTCTGAAACAGACTGTGGCAGATCAAGTCTGGATGCTGAATGTTAAGTAGATGGAGAAAATGCCCAGGTAAGTAAACAGCCACATAATAGTCTGCGGGAGAGAAAGGTTTAAGTCATCTTCATGTGGTAAGAGCCATAGGGTACTATTAAAGCCCAGAGCTTCACACTGTCCCTGTTTTTCTTTGAACTTCTCAAGACACAGAAGTTTTTACCAATGTAAAGATGTCTGATGCCAATACATTTCATCTCACTAGCCAGATCTCATTTATTTCTATCTGTGGCTAATTTTTTCAGACATTTGCCCATGGTTTTCTTAATTTATACTTTGTTTCTAAGTGAATTGTGGCTTATTGTGAATCAAAATGATCACCGAGAACAAATTGGAATTCAAGCAGCATGAATTATTCCTTAGTCTTATAGACTAGAAATAGTTTATAATGGAAATGATTTCATAATTTGAAATGAAACTAGTTCATAATTTCTTCCAGTTTGGGGAAGCTCATCATCATCATCATCTTGTTTAGAGAACCTTTAAATTGATACTCATCAAAGCCATCTCCGCAGAGATCCTGACACTTCGTGAAGTACTAATTTATTTCCTCACATACGAGCTGCCTAGAATTTGTCCCTTTAGGCCTCAGTTTGCTCAGTCTTCTCACAACACGCTTTCCTAACCCTTTGTCATGACAGTAAACAGACTGGGAAATAGGGATGGGAAAAGATATCAAAGGATCAGTCCCTGCACTAGATATTTTTATACCAAGAAAATTTGTACCCAGATTGAGACAAGGTATTATAAAATAGGTTTCTGGGCTCGGTGCCTATGGCTCAACGGACTAGGGCACCAGACACGTACACCTGAGCTGGCGGGTTCGAATCCAGCCCAGGCCTGCCAAACAACAATGACGGCTGCAACCAAAAAATGGCCAGGCATTGTGGCGGGCGCCTGTGGTCCCAGCTACTTGGGAGGCGGAGGCAGGAGACTCGCTTGAGCCCAGGAATTAGAGGTTGCTGTGAGCTGTGATGCCACGGAACTCTACCCAGGGTGACAGCTTGAGGCTCTGTCTCAAAAAAAAAAAAAAAAAAAAATAGGTTTCTGGAGAACAGGAGGGTAAAAGTAGCCCTTGCCAGTAATTTTTCTAGGATCTTAGAAAAAACAGAAATTCACATGGTGGTAGTGAATTTTATATAGATGAAACATTTAGATTATAAATGTGCCAGCTAGCCTCCTTTCTCTAAGAAGCAAAGCAGCACACGCTAATCATTTACATAGAAGGCATTCAATGTAAAAGAAAGGAAAGGAAATAAAACTCAAATGAGTTGATTTATAAACGTCCTTTCAGTCAAAATGGATTAAATGATGCTAAGGTGCTTAGTACAAATGGTCGTGACCATCTTATTATTCTGGTAATACTTTAGTAGAAAAACTAAAGTAATATAGTGGGACATAGAAAAAAAGGTTTGGGTATCAAATGACCTAGTTAACTCCTAGCTCTTTCACTTAGCCAGTTAATTAGGGAGGTACTAGTCCCTAGGGGATGTGGGATTACTTTGGGGTGTCACATCGCTGGGGAAAGGGTGGGAGGATTCCTGCTGGCATTGGTGAGTAGGCTCAGAGATATTCGGCATCTCAATGTGCAGGGTAGTCTCACGAGAAATGTCAGTATACCTGTGGCAGGCTGCATGACGGCCACTGAGGACACTCGTGTGCTCATCCCCAAAGCCTGGAATTATGTTGAGAGACCTCGTAGGTGTGATTAGGATCTTGAGATAGGGAACGCATCATGGATTATCCAGGGAGGACCCAATGAAAGCACAAAAGTCCTTATAAGAAGGGGAGATGGGACTACAGAAGAGAAGATGACCATGTGACAAGGAAAGTGATGGAGTCCTGTGGCCACAAGCCAGGGAGGACTAGCCGCCAGGTGCTGGGGAGGCAAGAAGTGAATTCTTCCTTGGAGCCTCCAGAAGGAGCCAGAACTGGTCACACCTTGATTTTAGCCCTCCTAGGCCTATTTCAGATTCTGACCTTTAGAACTGTTTGAAGCCCTCAGTTTCTAGCAAATTGGTACAGCGGCAATACTAAACTAATACAGAATATGTTAATTAGATGAATTTGATCATTTCACCATATATGGAAACACCACACTGTACCCTGTAGATATACAGAATTATAACTTGTCAATTAAAAATAAACTTTAAAGAAACAAAAAAGAAATCACTATTGTATTCCCCATAAGCGACTCTAATGAGTTGGGCACAAAACTCACTCTTTCTGAGCCTCAGTTTCATTATCTATAAAATGGGGATAATGTCACCAAGCAGACTTGCTATAAGGATCAAGACCACTGAAGTAAAATACTTAGCATACAGTACCTATTCGTTAAATAAATGAGAGGCTTCTGTTTATGAACATCTTTCTCACATAGAAGTATTTGGGAGAATTTCAGAAAACTCTACTTTTTTAATATTTCAATCAACATAAGCTCCTTTAAATAAGGTGGCAATTCAGGGAAATTGCATGGAATTAATAGCAAAAAAAAAAAAAAAAAGCATTACTCAAAAAATATTGTCATAAAAATCACTGCTAGAACAGTTTGAATCTTGGGTATAATTTTGTACATATAAAATAAAATGTGCTTAAGAAGGAAAGATAACTTACATAACATAGCCTATTTTTACAAAGCTCACATTTCTGCCCTCTCTGCACTCTGAAGACCACAGAGTCAGTCATGTCTGACCTTTGCAAGTCACTCCCAGTGGGGATAAAAATAAAACAGGGTACCTTTGCCCTCACAAAATGCTAAATTTTCTTAGTGGAAAGTTTCCCGCGTCATTCCTGAGCTGGGATGCTGATACGGCGTTGCTGATAAGAGACCAGACCCAGACCCGGGAAACCTTATATTTATCTCTTTCATCACAGGAAGCAGTGGAACCCAGCTTCTCTCAGGCAATTTCCCACAGGTCCAGAGATCAGGCTAAGATTTGCCACATCCCGGCCCACTTAGCAGAAGATAACTAGCCACATCAGTAGTATCATTCAAAATAAAAATCTTTCTATGGACTTCCATGTCAGTTTATCCTCGCTTTGCTCAGCTGTCTCACATCACGCTTTCCCAACCCTTTGTCATGACAGTAGACGGACTGGGAAATAGGGATGGAAAAAGATATCAAAGGATCATGTACTCTAAACTTGAAGTTTTCTTTTTTAAAATATTGTGCCATGTCCCATGTAGGCAAATAACAATTCTATTCCCTACTCTAAGCTGTTTGTGCCCCACGTCCCAACTGGCGTGAAAAAGCAACTCTCAGGAGGGAAGTACAGTAAACTCTTTAAATTTCATTCATTGTAGATTCCCTTACTATGCTCAAACTTCATACTATTGAGGAACTAAACAATATGAAATTTACACAATGAAAACAACTCACTCAAGGGGATCTATAAATTGTTAATGAGACTTGGAAGATTTTCATGATTCGCAATAAGAAATAGACAATTTCCCAAAAGCCCCATCCTCTCAAGAATCAAGGGATGTGCTGTCTTATTTCTCATAGGCTGTTGGGGACATCTCATACACAGTTATCATTTTTAAACTAACAAATGGCTTTTTAAGACTGCTACCATCACCCTCATAGCCTAGACTCCCTAAAAAGGAGGACACACCCTACAGACCCAAAGGATAATGGACTTAAGAGGGAGAGGTGTGCTCCAGATAAACCTTCTCCCACCAGGCTTCAAACGGGTTATTGATTGTCACCCCAACCTGAGTCTCAAGGAGGCATGAGAAATGGGGAACACAGAGAGAAGAGAAGGAGGAGGGGAGGCATAGCGTGTGCGGAAGGAATGGACCTAGCAGAGAGGCACGTCTCTCCACCTCCATCACCCACCGAGGTTGAGAAAAGTAATGCCCTTCATCACGTGTGAGCCAGCACTCCCAAGAGCAGCAGTGAAGGTCTTGCTGTGTCCTGCAGAGAGAGAACATGAAGCCAGAGAAAGAACGTGAACTCCACCCGAGGTGACTCTAGGTAACACTCTTAATTTCTAGTGACTGTGGAACTGATACAGCAAGCATCTTCTGACTTCCAGATTTCATAGTTCCCCCCTTTCTCCAAAGGCAGCATTGAAGGTAGATCATCCGGGTGCAGTCACAATCAAGTTGTTGTTCTGGGCTTATACATAACCGTGGATCCCAAAAAGAGGTGAACTGCAGGGGCAAGGGAAGGGAGGGGAGGGGGGAGAGGGTGGAGGGAGGGTAATTGGTGGGACCACCCCTATGGTGCATCTTAGAAGGGTACAGGTGAAACTTACTAAATGCAGAATACAAATGTCTTCATACAATAACTAAGAAAATGCCATGAAGGGTATGTTAAATAGTTTGATGAAAGCATTTCAGATTGTATATGAAACCAGCACATTGTACCCCTTGATTGCACTAATGCACACAGCTATGATTTAATAATAAAATAAATAATAATAATAATAATATTTAAATAAATAAAGAGGTGAACTGTTCAGGGAGGGAAGGATCCAAGAGAGAGAAGAGACCAGATGACGACTGGGCCTCCCCCCGCCCAGGCTCACTGCTATATACAGGCAGTCACGGAGACCCTCACATTTGTCCCGGTCACTTACAAACCCTACTTTTAGTCAGGAAGGGTATCTATGAAACTGTGCTGGGCTTTATTCTCTACTTTTCTAACTCTTAATCTTTAGGATAGTTTTATTTCCTGGTTTTGATCATTACGTTAATCATTAGGAAAATGTGTGAAAATTTTCCATGAAATCTCAAACTAACACTGTTAAAGTCTGTACACATATAAAATATATGCCTAGTTCTGAAGTTAGTTTTAGTTTTTCCATTGCTAAGTTCTTAAACTCCTTTTCCTTTGCTCTCTAACCTTGCAGGTAAGGTTAGGCACTTCTGCAGAATAACAAACTCTGGTTGGGCTTGGTGTTAAATTTTTTAAATATTGGGGAAAATTTTCATCTTTGAAACATTTTAACCCCACTCACATTACATGCTGCACAAATACTAATTTCGAGTAACTAAACAAGTGAAATAACTATTCCTTGGCACGGTTCAGACTAAAACTAGGAAAGGCCGCACTGTGACCCAGTGCAGAAATGGAAGCGGCTGGGGATCTTACTGTTGTTTCTCTACTTGGGATACAGCAAAATCTTGGGCCATACATATGTGAAATGAAATAAATACACCTGAGTGAACAAGACGTGCCTAAAACAAGGCGTCACATTTTCCTTTCAGATTTGCAAAACCTGTTTAGGTCTGAGATCATAAACACTTTTAACTAAAATCCTATGTGAGTCTGTAAGTAAAATCTATAGATACTTTTCCACTAGTTACAACTAAAAAGCAAACACACTTTGGGCGAATTCCTCCATTAAGCTTCCTACACAGGCCTAGAATAAGATATAAGCCAGGATAAGAATTACAATGTGTGAAAACAATTAACTTAGAAATCACCACTAGTAACTTTTTTCAGGAAACACGAATTATACGTACAGGTATACAGGTATAAAATGTACTGATGAAAATTGATTGCAAGGTAGTAAGACTTAAAATCTAATCTGCTACTGTTTAGAAAAAATGACTACATAAAAGTGAAAAAGAAATGAAAAGTACCTTTATGAATGTAAAACACTGAGTATGTGATTTGGTCCAGAGAAGCACACGTGGGGCTGTAACAGACACACAAACTTCCTAGAAGAAAATATTTAGTACAGTTTAAGAGAATATACATCATAGGTAAGTAAATTTCTCTAAGTCACTTAACCTTGTCGGTATTCCTGCCTTATCTTACCCCACGTGCTTCCCAGATTCTAGAATTGGTCTATGAACAAGCTGATAAATTTCAAGTCAATAATTATTTAACAGACACTCTAGGCAATGTATCGTGGTAGGCTATTAAAGGATAGGAAAATGAATCGAGACATAGCACTGTATATGAAATCATGGAGTCTGGAGTTTCTAAAGCATCTAGAGATTCCAATATGCATGCACTGCCCTGTCCTGCCTTATCTAGCTTCTCACCTTTCAATTATTGCTAACAGCTATGAACACCAGTTTATCAAAAATGTGTTCTTCGCTTTACAGAAAGCTTCCAGTCTTCTTGTTTATCTTGACTGAGAGGCAAAGTGTAATCTAGCTTATGAGGCAGCGGGAGTAAGTGTGGTATGTGAGCCAGACCCCCTCATATTCGGGTCACTGAAGACATAGACCCAAGGACAAAGGAGAGTTCTTAGCATTGAGCGGCATCTCCAGAGGAGCGCTGACTGCCTTCTCCCACCTCGCCAGTCCAGGACAGCCTCAGCCTTCCCACCCGCTCCACGTGTAACACTGCACATCCATCCAGCAGCTGCCTTCAGTGGCCCCCAATGAGGGCATTAGGCTTACTGAGACTTCTATTCCAACGCTAGTGTTTATGTCATTAACCAAACTAGGACATTGCCAGGTAGAAAGCAACTAGACAAGGAGTCAGGAAACCTGCGCTCTAGTCCCAGAGCTAATATAGACCAGCTGTATGGATTCAGGCACTACTGTCCTTCAGCAGATTTCAGCATTTCTTCTATTCCACCCCTCTGGTACCTCTATCAAAAATCATGATAGCAAAAAAAAAAAACCTATTTCCTCTAGGCTAGTCTATTGTAATATCTTGAAAATGCCAAATGACAAAAAAAGAATAACTTCATCAGATAAAATAGGAATAATTCTGCTAGATGTAAAATTACTGTTATGGGTTACAGAACACATAGTGATAACTTCTTTAAAATTACAGCAGACTCAGTGGGAATAAAAGTTATCTATCACCAGCACACAAGCAAAATAATAATTCTAAGAGTTACACAAGTCTCATGTACCGCTTTGACTACTTTCGTACAGTAAACATATTATCAGCAAAAAACTACTGGCTTAACCATTCCTTTATGTTTTATAATCACAAGGAGCAAGAAATTGCTTTTTTAAAAAAAGATAAAAACATCAGCCTCTCTAGCAATAAAGAAATGAAAATTAAAACAAGTCACCACATTTTCCTTTCAGATTTGCAAAGGTCTTAAAATTATAACGAATGCTGTCAAGGGAGCATGTTCATCCTAGAACTTTCTCAAGCAGTAGAAAAGTGAACTGGTACAAACTCTCTGACAAATAGTTGTTGCAGAGGATTAAATACTTTCAGACCTGCTGATACAGTAATTCTTCTTTTAGGAATCTATCTCGGGTAATAAACATGAAATGTTGACAAAGTAAGGAATATCATAAACTTCATTCTAGCAAAATCTCTTGCACACCATCATTTAGAGATCGAAGGCTATCATGTTTTCTCATTTTGAAGAAAATTAAAGTGAGATGTAGAATAAATGTACCAAATTACACATACTGAGAATCATAGTCAGATCTCATAAGCAAGTACTTCCAAATTGTTAGGTCATAGTTTAGAGTCCCCGCCCAATCCCAAAGAGGAAAAAAAGACACAGCAAGGTGAAATGGAGTGAACACAGGGTCTGCGAGGATGCCCAATAGAAATTCCTGTGATGATGGAAATGGTCTATCCTTCCACAGTCCAATATGGTAGCCACTGGTTACATGTGGCTGTGTGACCAAGGAGCTACTTTTTACTTTTCACTTTAATTAACATATATTTAAACAGCCACATGTGGCTAGGGGCTACCATATTGGCCAACATGGCTCTAGAGCATTGGTTCTTAACCCTGACAATACATTAAACAAACTTGGAATCCCAGATGCCCTGCTCTGCCTCAGACATGAAATCAGAATCTCTGGGGCTGAGGCTCAGGCATCGGTTATTTTTTAAAGCTCACTAAGTGATCCTAATATGAACCAAGGTTGAGAACCACTTTCGAAATCAACAGATTTGGATTTGTATCCTGGCATTTAGCATTATATTGTCTCATAATTAAATCCTCTAAGCCTTGGTTTCCTCATCTATAAATAAAGTATAAGACTTACTTCATAAACTTCTTATGAGAATTAAATGAGATAATGTGTATAAAACTCTGGCAAAGAAGTTGTATTTGGCTATAAAGGTTAGCTTCTATTGTAATTATTCCAGAATAATTGTGCTGCTATTTACAAGTTGGAGGAAGTCACAGTTTTAAAAAACAAAGAATGCTCTTAAGGGTGTATTCAGAGATGTTTAATAAAATTCATCAATGATGAAGATAACATCTCAGCATTGGTTAGCCTTGGGGAAACCATTTGGACAATGAAAACTATTGTGGATAATGTTTTCCAAGGGAAATTATCTCACTGCAGCCATTATTAAAAGGCTCCATAAAAATGCTAAAACACAGGCCTAATTCTGGGAACTTGTGAAGAGCAACTCTCAGAATTATATGAATAGGAAAGAGAATTTACACATTTACCAACTTATCATAGCCTGACTTAGAACATATAAAAACATTCTAAGTATAGATTCAGAGCTTACTGTTAGACAGGGAAAGAATAAGAATATTTTTCCTCTCAATGCTTAGAAAGACTGATTAATTTACCCTCCTACTGTAAGAAAACTGGTTAAAAAAAAAAAAACCTGTAGTGTTAAATAATTCACAAGTGGCCTGTCAACAGCAGCAATGCTTTTGCCCACCCTCAAGCTCATGAGCACACCCATGACCCAGATTCTAACCTCTTATCCCTTACAGCTGTTCTCAACCTGTGGGTCATGACCCCTTTGTAACAATGAAAATACATTGCGGCATTAGGAAAGTTGAGAACCACTGCTGAGAAGGTAGCCAACTTCAATTTAGGACAAAGATGCTTTCAAGAATGTACCCAGTAGACTCGGCGCCTGTGGCTCAACGAGCTAATGATGCAGGACAAGACAGCTCTACAACCGCTGCCTTGGCCCTAGCAGTGCTGATGCTGTGACGGATGGAGAAACCGGCTTGAAAAAGAACCAACCACCTGTGCGGAAAACACTGGCGCCTTGCTGTCTGCTCCTCGTGCA
>CAUYRH010161748.1:0-32666 GCA_963574655.1 Perodicticus potto
TCTCTCCCACTACCAGGAGCTTTGGTGTTTTCTGTATTCTTTTCTGTAAATCAATTCTGTCTTATCATGGACGGGTGGGGGGGGGGGAAATAATGTAATGAAGAATAATAAAATACATGTATTTAAAAAAAAAAAAAAAAAAATAGGAAAAAAGGAGTCAAGAACAAGACAAGATTGTTGCCTACCCCTGCTACTTTTCAAAACTGCAAAGGAGCTCCTAAAGAATGAATGTAAAAAAATGAGAGATAAGAAGAAAAAATATAATAGGAATAAGAGGAAATAAAACTGTTGATATTCCTGGATTATAATAGTCAACATAGAAAACCCAAGAGAATTAACTGACAAACTATTAAAACCAAGAAGAGGGCTTACTACATGGTCAGATACAATGACATCAGACAAAAAAACTATAGCTTTATACAGTACTAGCAATAACCAATCAGAATTATCCTAGTATACTTTCTTTTTTCAAGAAAAATATTTACAGATACAGTTGAAACTCTTTGTGTACCTCTTCCCCATTTCATTAAATTGTCTCTATCCCCTTGCATAACCACTATGTGCAACTACAGTTTTTCATTCCCATACATGCTTTTTATGTTACTAGCTATATGTGTGTCCTTGAAAAGGTATTATTGAAATTATCTCAAAAGAAAAAGTAAAGTACATATGTATTATTTACATATTCAAAAACTGTATATAAAGGGTATTAGATTACATATATCATTCTGCAATTTGATTTTACCCATTAATATCTTCAGACTTACTCAAGTTGATATTTACACATGTATACGGCATTCTTTTTTTATTATCTGGAATCAGTAAGAATGTACAATTTTTTGAAATATGTATATTCTCTCTCTCATTTCCAAAAATATATATGTGATAAGTAAAAAACTAATCTCAAGGGATGTATAGGTTAAAGACAAATATCACAATGGAACTACAAAGCAGCCAAGTTGAAAAACAATGAAAATAATGTCCATCAATAGGAAGAAGGTTTAATAAATTATGGTGCATCTATAATATGGAAAATGATTCCATAATATTTAAAAGAATTTAGTAGATCTAGATGTACTGACATGAAAAGATTTCCAGGACATAAAAGAAAATATAAAACCATATACCCCCTTCATGTTAAAAACTAAAATTGTATATTTTTCACCATATATGTATTTTATAAAAACAGAAAACTGATACATTGGTGCCTTGGAGTAAGTGAATGGGTTTGAGTGAGTTGAAGAAAGATGCTTTTACTATCCATTGTTAGATTTTTTGTTTTTTAGAGAACATTGTATTATATTGTATTTTTTAGTAGATAAATTGATGATACATTGATAGCAAAATACTAGACAAAAAGAAAGTGGTCAGGAAGAATACACAGATGACCAACTTCCAGGATCTGATCATAGTACAAGCTTCTTAAATGGTAACAATTGACATTTTTGTGAACTAGACTCACTGAAGTTTCTACTTTATTTATGCTTTTCTTTTTATTTGCTTAATTACAATACAGGAAAGCAAGACAAAAAGTTGTAATAAACATACTTACTAACAGATTTGAAAGTTTTTGGTCGGAAAAGACAACCACGGAAATTCAAACGCAGCACATTGAGACGCCACCTTTGCAAAGTAGATACAACATATTTATCTGTAATTATGTTTTTCACTGTGGAAAAATCAATCTAAAAATGATAAACAAAAGGCATTAAGAAATGAGAAAAATCTTTTTCATGTAAAAATTTTAAGTATTTTAAAACATCAATTACTAAAAGCTTTTCATCAAATCATTTCCAAATAGAAACTGAAATGTTAGTTTGAGTGTTCTATTTTGTTTTAGTATTGAAGGCTTTATTTATAATTTCATAGATAAAATAAGGAATACACACACACATATCCCTGTTTGTTTTCAAAAATGGTTTTGAGTTGGCTGATAAAAAATATAGTATATGAGGATAAAAAAATGTAAATACAAATTGGCTTAACATAGGAGATAATGTCCGGTCTCTCTCATTTTAAGTATTTTAAAACATCAATTAAGACATATAAATTATGAGACATATAAATTAAAACAACCATAGATATCAGATACTAAAAAGTACAGAAAGCTAAGAAAAATGTGGAGCAAATGATATTCTGTAACTCCATACACTTTTATGAGTATAAATCAATCCTTACCCTAATAATTTTACATCTGGGAATTTATCCTGCAGATAAAATCATAGATGTGTACAAGAAAAATGAGAAACAATGCTCACTACAGTATTTTAATAGCAAGATAAAACCAAACTAAATATCTTTTAATACGAGACTGATTAAATAAATTGAAGGAATTCCATGTAACAAAACACTGTACAGAAGCTGAATTTAGGGCAAAAAATACAACTTAGAAAGCAACAGTGTCCAGGTGTGCTACCCTCTGATTGGATGATGGGACAAAAGTCACAATATCTAGAGGACTTAATGTTCTCAAATGCACCATGAATATTACTCTCAATGCCCAGCTTTTTATGAGAATTGGATCACAGACCCCAAGATATTATTTTAAAAGTACCTGGAGAGCAGAAATTCTATTCTTCCAGTTAAGGAAAAGCAAAGGGCAAACCTGGCATTCCTTAATAAATATTTAATAATTCAAAGCACATACTTTGTAGTCAATAAGCCTGAATCCCCTCCCAGGCACTTAATGTTAAAAATTTAGACAATTACTTAACGAAGCCTTAGTTTTTTCAATCTGTAAGATAGAAAAAACAATAATGCCTAACTCAGGAAGCTACAGAGACAAACTGAGAAAATTCAAGTAAAGTGCTTAGTGTAACACCTGGCATACAGGCAGCACTCAATAAAAATTAGCTACTGTTGGTTTGGCACCTGTGGCTCAGCGGGCTGAGGCGCCAGCCAGGTACACCTGAACTGGCGGGTTCGAATCCAGCCCGGGCCCGCCAAACAACAATGACGGCTGCAACCAAAAAATGTCCAGGTGTTGTGGCGGGCGCCTGTAGTCCCAGCTACTTGGGAGATGGAGGCAAGAGACTCGCTTGAGCCCAGGAATTGGAGGTTGCTGTGAGCTGTGATGCCACAACACTCTATCCAGGGTGACAGCTTGAGGCTCTATCTCAAAAAAAAAAAAAAAAAAAAAAAATTAGCAACTGTTATTAGTTTTAAAAAAATGACAAAGCAGCACAAACATGAAGTAAAGAGATTTAAAAATCAAGCGTAGGGTCATTTCCTCTCAAGCCTGGCATTTGGTAGTTGGAGACCTACACAGGTTCAACATGCATATCAAGAAATGTTATTTCTGTTTGAGGCCAATCTACTCTGGCCGTAGCATGATATTCATCCACAATGATTGCAAGGTGTTCAGATTTTGTAAATCCAAATGTTATAAAAATTTTTTAAAGGAGCACAGTCCTGGCAAGGTCAAGTGGACTAAAGCATTCTGGAAAGTAGCTGATGAAGAGCTTACAATGCAATTGAATTTGAAAATTTAGAAAACTGAATGTGCAAATACCAGAGAGATATATGAATAAAATTATTGATGCATTGAAGACTCTTAAAGAGATCAAACAGAAAGACCAGCTAAATTTATAATGAATAGATTAAAGAAAAATAAAGAGCTACAGAAAGTTCAGAACATCAAAGAAGTTAAGCAATACATATATCTTATCCAAGCCCCTCTTGCAGGCAAAGGAATGCAGCTGGATGAGAAAATGGTACAGCAATTAGGATGTGGACATGAAAGATGTTTCTTAAGACTCTCACTATCTGTAACCATTCCTATATATACATTTGAAAAAGTCCTTTGGAGACTAGAACATCTATTATTGATTCATTTTTTACATAAGGTCACTCGAAAGGTAATTAATAATGTATCTCCTACATTGCTATCTACAAAACATCAGATAGTACACATGTAAGATTGCATCTGTTATTCAGGGATAGATATGCTTATGTAAATTGTGAAAATTCTCCTTGTAAGTATGTAAGTGAATTGTGTACATAACTGCGCCAATGGGGTAATGGCACTAGATAGCATTTATGTAACAACTAAGGACAAAAATTCTGGCTAGTGATAGGTAAAATAAAATTTTCTTTGCAGTAAAATACTCCCTTCATTAATGTTATGAAGGAAGGATATAATAAGGAACTAACAACTTTTATTTTGATGAGTATTTCCTGTTTGAGGTTATTAGCATCTTACAAGAGCATAGTGGCCTCATATCATGAAGGCTAATTACACTGAACTGTTTTGGCCTTGTTTAACTGTTCTAAGAAGTAGTTATAGATGTTGGGGATGAAAGCTCAATAATCTTTGTCTGAAATGTCACCATATAATTTCCACTTTGGAGAATACTCAGTTCTAACTTGTGACTCCTAGTAAACAAAGTTTATTTTTCTAGCCCAGCAGTGATCTAAAAGCAGAGGAATCGCAGTGCTCTTTAAAAATTGTTGTGTAGGAGCAGTGTGAAGAAGAGGAGGCAAGGCCAGGTGTGATGGCTCATGCCTGTAATCCTAGCATTGTGGGGGGCCGAGATGGGTGAATTCAAGAGTTCAAGATTGCCCTGAGCAAGAGCAAGACCCCATAGCTACTACAGAAAAACCTAGCCTGGTGTTGTGGTGGGCACCTGTAGTCCCAGCTACTTGGGAGGCTGAGGCAAGAGGATAGCTTGAACCCAAGAGTTTGAGGTTGCTCTGAACTATAATGACTCCAAAAAGGAAAAAAAAAAAAAAAAAAGAGGCAGCAAGAATAATCCCAGACCAACCGAAGTCCCAAGCACTGCTGCATCCCCGCTTCTAGCCTACATACTGCTGCCACCATCATGCCCAAAAGAAAGGCTGAAGGAGAAGCTAAAGGAGAGAAAGACAAGGCAAAGGACAAACCACAGAGATCTACAAGGTTGTCTGCTAAACCTGCTCCTCCAAAGCTAGAGCCCAAGCCTAAAAAGACCCTTGCAAAGAAGGCAGAGAAGGTACCCAAAGGGAAAAAGGGAAAAGCTGACGCTGGCAAAGAGGGGAATAACCCTGCAGAAAATGCAGATGTCAAAACAGACCAGGCATAGAAAGTTGAAGATGCAGGAGATGCCAAGTGAAGTTTGTGCATTTTTTTTTTAAGTTATGTTACTAGCGCATAGAAAACTTCATTGTTATTTTTTGGAGAAGGGGCATATATCACTAATAGAATGCCCCCAAGCTAGACTGACATGGGGAAAACACCTTTCCCTTCTAGTTTTGAGTGACTTCCTCTTTGCTCCCAAGAGAAGGGATTCCCTGATGTCAACACACAGCAACCTTGGCACAAATGCCTTTTGCCTTTTTAAGTCCTATTCTCCCTCTCTGCCTTCAGCATAGAATTAACTCCCTTAAATCCAGTCATCTCTTGGAATTGAGCCCCAATAATTGGTTACTAGTATGTCAAGGAATCTAGACTTTTCCAGTGACACTGAGATGGCATCTCTCAAAAGAGCAGCAGTTCCGTTTGTAGATTGTGGATGTTCAGACAAATTCTGCCATTTTCATTTCATTTCCTGAAAGTCAGGGTCAGCTTGCAAAAAGTTATTAAACAACATGCTAAATCTGAAATGTCAACCCTCACTCTAAACTTTCCCTGTTCAGAGCATCAGATGAAGACTTCGTTGGGTTTTATAGTGGCTCCCTTGAAGAAGGGAGTTTAAAAGTTGTTATATACTGTTAACGACTGTCTGCCCATGTCTTGCCTGAAATACCATGATTGTTTATGAAAAGTATCTTTAATAAAGCTGGAAACAGTTTGGCATACAAAGAAATAAAATTTGTTATGTGATTTTCTTTATAAAAGCTCTTAATAGTTTTTGAAAAGTAGAATTGATGGGTAGAACATCTGTCCTTTAGTTGTACATAAAATAAAACCATTTTTAAAGTAATGGTTTAGAAATAAAAATCAAGCATAGAATAGAACTAAAATACACAACATGCAAGCAAAGCCTGTTTGATATTCTTAGTGTGCTTGCATGCATGCAGACACACATACCCCTTGCATTTTCTAATATGGACGCCTAGGATGGCACTTTTGTACTGTTCTTGCACTAGTATTATTTCTAAACATTCTAAACATTTCTAAAACATGTCTATGTTTCTCATCCCAGTGAGACACTGGGAAGAGGACTCAGCCAATAATTAAAAGGAAAAAAAAAGCAAATAAGCATATCACCCAAATTCTCTTGTTTCTTGGATGATACTTTAATCTCAACAAATATGATCGGGGTGGGGCCTGTGGCTCAGTGAGTAGGGCGCAGGCCCAATATACTGAGGGTAATGGGTTCAAACCCGGCCCCAGCCAAACTGCAAGAAAAAAATAGCTGGGCATTATAGCGGGCACCTGTTTTCCCAGCTATTCGGGAGGCTGAGGCAAGAGAATCGCCTAAGCCAAGAGCTGGAGGTTGCTGTGAGCTGTGACACCATGGCACTCTACCAAGGGTGACAAAGTGAGACTCTGTCTCTAAAAAAAAAAAAGAAAATACAAATATGATCATCTATGCCATTAATCAATGTTCAGTGGCCACATATTCTCTATTGTCTAAAGTCTAGTTCATAGCCTACTTCATAATCCTTCCTTATTGCTAATGATTAGAGGACTGATGCTAACACATGCTCAGACTGACATATTAATAGGTGGTATAGTGCCATTTATGGCATAGAAACTCTAAAAGGGTATCCAACCTTTTATTTCTCTGCCACACACAGGAAGAATAAGAGTTGTCTTGGGCCACACATTAAATACATAAACACCAACAAAGCTGGTTAGCAAAAAAAAGATCTATTTATCCTTTTTGTAATATCTGACACCACAGATAAGCAAAAAACATCCTCACAAAATCAGCCTGCAGCCTGCGGGCCACAGGTTGTACCTCCCTGCTCTTAACCTCACTCAAAGAAACTAAGAGGAATTGAGAAGGTGCCAGTGGCTCTAGCTCCATTCGTCAATTCGACATCTTTACGTACATGAAAGCACTGTGTCATTTTTAGTTGTACTGTTCTGTTCTCACTTTGGCAAAAAGAGAATTGATTCTATCTTGCCAAATCCATCCTACCTAATAAATTAGGTATTCCTGGCTTAAGTCTATTTTTAGCTTAAGGCAGTGAGTCTCAAACTTTAGCCTGTACCAAAATCATCTGGATGAATTATCAAAACAGATTGCTGATTACTACCCCAGAATTTCTGACTTAGTAGGTCTGGGATAGAACCTGAGAATTTGCATTTCCAACAACTTCCTAGGTGATGCTAATGCTACTGGTCTCAGGACCACACTTTGAGAACCACTAGTTTAAAGTAATAAATCTCTTCACCATGTGCTCAGTGGCTCATGCCTGTAATTCTAGAATTCTGGGAGGCCAAGAAGGGTGGATTTCTTGAGCTCAGCAGTTTGAGACCAGCCTAAGCAAAAGCCAGACCCCATCTCTACTAAGAATAGAAAACCTAGCTGGGTGTTGTGGCAGGTGCCTGCAGTCCCAGCTACTTGGAAGGCTGAGAAAAAAGGATCACTCAAACCCATGAGTTTGAGGTTGTTGTGAACTACAAAGCCATAGCACTCTACCTAAGGAGACAAAGTGAGACTCTGCCAAAAAAAACAGAGTACATACAAAAATAAATAAATAAATAAATCTCTTATAAAAATAAATAAATAAATCTCTTACTTAGATGTTTGGGGATGTTATTTTTTCCTTTCGAAAGCCATAAAGAAGACAAAATGAATCCAATTGGTCTAAATGAGAAAAAATATGTACAATAGTAAGGTCGGGACATATCTGCAGAAGCCTGGTAGGGGTTAGAAAAAAACAACACTTCTGCCTAGAGGCCACACCTGGCAGTGAGGAACAAAGTCAGGGCAGGAAGTTATGTTTCTTTAAGTTCAGCAAATTTCTCTTTCCACAATTGTATGTTACCCTTCATCTTATATTCTGCCTTTATTTATGAGTGTTCAAATGTGGCACAGTTCTAACAAGCATTTTAGCAAAATCTTTGTTCAGAAGACAATGAGAAACTGGGATGTTCACAAACTTTTAGTTGAAAATATTATCAATATTAAAATATCAATGTTATTATTTATCAATCATCCCTGGCCACTCCATGCTCACATAAATCTCTGCTCTAGTCTATTTACTTACTAACAGCCAAGTACACTAAGGTTATCCTTTCTTTTTTATAGAACTACCCCCTCCAAATTATTAGTAATAAAAAGGCTATTACACATCACAAACTCTTTCCCATATTCGAGGACTGAACACACCGTCTATGCTCATGAAAAGAAAGCAGACAAACATTATAATAAAACTAGAATGGGGTACAAACTCCCAATAAAATGGAGCTTTGTTTTGATCCAAAAGTAATATTCAATTAGTATGTACATTTTAAAATACCAATAAGGTATCTTTCAAAATAACATTATTATCTTTCAATCTTTTCCTCCAGGCCTGTGCCTGAACAAAAGAAAACCAAATGGACTTTGCTGCTGGTGGCCACAGAGGGAGGAGCAAGGAAAAGGCAGCTTTATAGTAGTCCATTCTCCTTTAGAACTAGAATAAAGACACAAGTCAGTTAGCATCTACTTACAGCATTCCACAATGAGCTCATCTGTGTCATCGAAAGCCAGGCATGACTAATTTGACTACATACTACTGTATCTCTTAAACTCAGGTAGAAGAAAATCTAAACACAAAGAAAAATACACAATTTTGAAAAATATATGAACTTCAATGTAACTCTTCTACTTCTAGCTAGGGTGTGTGTGTGTGTGTGTGTGTGTGTGTGTGCGCGCGCACACACACATGTGAATAATGGTAATGCACTCCATACATTGCAATAGCAATTTAAATGTTAGAATTTCATTTGAAGATAGAAATTTTATCCAAAGTACTGGAACTTATTTGATAATACTTTTTATGTAATGTAATCTTCTTAATTGATGGTTGAAGAATGGGGAGAAAGATAAGCATATTTGTTTTATTTTCTGAATGAAGGTAGAATTCTGCTAGGAAACAAGTGATTTTCCCTAAATAGTACGTGGTACACAGAAGGCATTCAATAATTTGTGGAACTAACCTGGATTCCGTCTAAAGTTATAGAATTCCTGGGAAAGATCAATAAACCCATTTTGCCTATTTCTGGGGAAATGATAGACTAAAAAATCAGTAAATCCTTTGATACAAAACATAAGTAAATGCTAAAACAAACTTTTAAAAAAAAATCTCAGTTTTCAAGAAAATAAAAAAAAATCTCCATGGCCACAATCTTTATAAACCCAGAGTAGTAATAAAGACTGGGTCTCAAGCTGAAGTGGCTTGGGAGAGAGGAACAATAGGGATGGTTGCTGGTTTAAACTTTTCTGGCTATGAAGACACAAAAGAAAACTTATACACCAGGCTTATACAAAGCTGATACAGTGATGCTCTGTGTAACAATGTTTCAGTCAATGACAAACTACAAATATGATAGTGGTCCCATAAGATTATAATGGAGTTGAAAAATTCCTTTCGTCTAGTGATGTCTAACCATTGTAAGGTTGTAGTGCAATTACTTAATTTTTTAATGAATTTAGTGTAGCCTGAGTGTGCAGTGTTCATAAAGTACAGTAGTGTAAGGTGATGTCCTAAGCATTCACAGTCATTCACCATTCACTCAATGATTCACCCAGAGCAACTACCAATTCGGTAAGCTCCATTCATGGTAAGTGCCCCACACAGTTATACCATTTGGTTATCTTTTATACCATACCTTTACTGTACCTTTTCTATGTTTAGATATTTTTAGATACATAGATATTTATCATTGTGCTATAATCACCTATAGTATTAAGTACAGTAACATGCTGTACAGGATTATAGCCTAACAGCAATAGGCTATACCCCCCAAGTTTATGAAACCACAGTGTATAACCACTGTTTGCTCAATGGCAAAATTACCTAACAATTCTTTTCTCAGAGTGTATTCCCATCATTAAGGAATGCACAACCATAATTATAATAGAGGAAGGAGAAATCCAGGATTACAAAAGGGTTAGAAGAAATATCTACCACTGGCAAAACAAAAACTAGGGTACCCAGCCTGAGATGAAAAAGTGAAGTATCTCAGGAATGAAAAAACAAATAACACAAGTTCTCACTTAAGTGGGAGCTAAGTAATGAGTATGCATTGTCATAACAGAGTGGCATAATAAACACTGGAGACTCAGAAGTGAGAAGGTTAGGAGTGAGGAGGAGAAATTACCTATCAAGTTCAATGTACACTGTTCAGGTGACAGGTACAGTAAAAGCCCTGACGTCACCACTATACAATTCATCTGTGTTACAAAAAAACATTTTTTTATTAAGTCATTTGTACATAGATCATACATACATTTATGCCATTATGGGATTTGATGTGTTGATTATTTGTACAAATTGGAGTGCTTACATGCTACTAATCAACATAGCTTTCACCTCTTTTACCTAATTACAGCGTTAAGACATTTGTGTTCTAGACTTGATAGATCCAACTTGTACTTGCATTATGCTCCATAGGTGTGGTTCTCTGACTAACCCTCCCTCTATCACCCCACCCCCCTCTCTTCCCCTCGCCCACCCCTTTACACCTTCATCCAAGGCTATATTTGTGTTTCATTTTTCATATGTGAAATGTGAGTGATTATAAATTGGCAAAAAAACATTTTGTATGCTTTAAATCCACTAAATTTTTTTTAAAGGAAATGAAAATAAAAATCCCCCCAAAGAATTTGTACGCAAAGTCTAGCGATCATGTGTGTTCGGATTTGAATTTTAATTACTTGTGTAATCTAATTTGGGTTTATTACCTTTATAATGGATTTGATATTATTAACATGCTAAGAGGTTTCAAATAGGTAATAACTCTGAGACACTGGCATAAATAAATACCATTTTCTCTAAAAAGATACTCAAGCCAGGACTTACAGAATTCCCACAGATTAAGCCCCATCCCCCAAATATGAGCTCCCAAACAAAAACTACAAACCATAGGAAGAAAAGAAACTCCAACAAGAGTCAACAGAAATGAAAACAATAATTTTATATTACAAAATTGTCAGTGACTAAAAAATACATGATAAAAACAAAAAGAAAAATAAAACTTTTTTTTTTTTGAGACACAGTGTAGACCAGATGATTCAAGGGAAGGAGAAGCCAGAGTTAAGCTTTGAATGCGCTGTAACTATATGAAACACCTGTGATATAACATCTCGCTAACACCTTGGTGATAAGGGCATGGGGAAGGGATTCGGCTCTCCTTAGCACGAGAGCACAAAAGCACCAGTGTCAGTGCTTGGCAGTCTCCACACCTGTGGTGTAAACAGCCACAGAATCGTTTCTATTAGTAGCTGCAGGAGAGGTAAGTTCAGATTCATTCATTCTCTCACGGACTCGCTCACTCTAACTCAGTGGTTCTCAACCTTCCTAATGCATGACCCTTTAATACAGTTCCTCATGTTGTGGCAACCCCCAACCATAAAATTATTTTTGTTGCTACTTTATAACTGTAATTTTGCTACTGTTATGAATCATAATGTAAATATCTGATATGCAGGATGTATTTAGGCAACCCCCATGAAAGGGTTGTTCAACCCCCAAAGGGGTCGAGACCCACAGGTTGAGAACCGAACTCTTTTGCTCCTCCTGCTCAGAGGGCGCCTACCCGGTACCCTTCTAAGAAGACTAAGATTCACTCTCCTACTAAGATTGTTTCTCTCTCTCTTCCTCTCTCTCTCTCTCTCTGCCCTAAGACAAATTGTCCTCCGACACCTAAGGGGAGTTGATCCCGAGCAAGGTAGCACAGCGGTCCACTTCCAGACAGTTAGATAGGCCAGGGCTGGCAACCTGGCATCCCAGGCCTCCCGACAACAGAGTCTCACTTTATTGCCCTGGGTAGAGTGCCCCGGTGTCATAGCGGACAGCAATCTCAAACTCTCGAGCTCAAGCAATTCTCTTGCCTCAGCCTCCCAAGTAGCTGGGACTACAAGTACCCACCACAACACCTGGCTATTTTTTTAGAGACAGGTCTCACTCTTGTTCGAGCTGGTCTCAAACTTGGGAACTCAGGTAATCCACCCACCTCTGCCTCCCAGAGTGCTGAGATGACAGGCATGAGCCAGTGCGCCTGGCCCTGAATAATAAAATTCTTGAGAAGGATGATGTCCAAAGAGAATTGAGGTCAGGCCCAGTGGCTCACACCTGTAATGCTAGCATTCTGGGAGGCCAAGGTGGGTGGATCGCTTGAGCTAATAAGTTTGAGACCATCCTGAAAAGAACAGGACCTCCATCACTAAAATAGCCAGGCATTGTACCAGCGCCTGTAGTCCCAGCTTCTTAGGAAACTGAAGCAAAAGGATCACTTTAGCCCACCAGTTTGAGGTTGCTGTGAGCTATGACTCCATGGCACTCTACCAAGGGTGACAAAGTGAAGCTCTGTCTCAAAAATAAAAAATAAAGAGAATTGGACAGATATATATTAAAAAAAACAAGATTCCTGGAAAATAAAAATAAAATTATTAAAATTAAAAACTCAATGGAAGAGTTAGCAGATATAACTCAGCTAAAAAGAGAGTCAACAAACTAGAATCTCTATCTAAAGAAAGGAGAAGAAGATAAAGTGTAGAAAAATAAAGAAATCAAAAAATAGAAAAGATGTTACAGGCACATTATATAACATTATGGGTGAATGGCTCAGAACTTCTGGGTTGGTCTTGGGACTTCCCCCTGGACTTTCCCCGGGTCAAGAACCAATTAAACTGAGGACTGAAGAAGCGACCAATAATCAGGAGGTTTGGAAATAAACAGACCTGGGTAGTGCCTGTGGCTTAGTAAGTAGGGCACCAGCCCCTTATACTGAGCATGGCGGGTTCAAACCCGGCCCTGGCCAAACTGCAACAAAAACAAAAATAGCTGGGCACTTTGGCAGGCGCATGTAGTCCCAGCTACTTGGGAGGCCAAGGCAAGAGAATCACCTTGCCCAAGAATTGGAGGTTGCTGTGAGTTCTTATGCCACAGCACTCTACCAAGGGTGACAAAGTGAGAATCTGTCTCTAAAAAAGAAAAAAAACAGACCTCATTGGCCAGGGTGGGTTAGGGGTGATTGTCAGGATACACACCCAGCACTCTCCACCTTTCATTGGCAACCCTCGCTTGGTCCTCCTTCCGTGTCTATGCGGAAGCCTTCTTTCTATTAAATCAGTGCTGATGCCCACTCTTTGAGTCTGGCTCTTTCATTTCGAGCTGTAACACTTGCCGCTGCTGCGGAGGCCCTCCTCCCATTCTTGAGATAGAGAGGCCAAAGAACTTCACATCTCATCAGAACATGAAAAGGCCCAACATACATTTTTATAGAAGTTCCAAGAGGGAACAAAGAAAATAGAATCAAAGCAAAATTTTAAAATACCACAGATTAAAATGTTCCAGAAATGATGAAAGACAACAATTCTCAGATTCAAGAAGCCTGTAATCCTAGCACTCTGGGAGGCTAAGACAGGTAGATTGCTTGAGCTCAGGAGTTGGAGACCAGCCTGAGCAAGAACAAGGCCCAGTTTCTAGTAAAAATGGAAAAACTTGCCAGGCGTTAGCATCAAGTGCCTATAGGGTCAGCTACTCAGGAGGCTGAAAATGGTTTGAGCCCAAGAGTTAGAGGTTGCTGTGAGTTATGACGCTACCCCACAGCCTGGAGCAACAGAGTAAGATTCTGTCTCCCAAAAAAAAAAAAAAAAAAAGCACAAAGAGTCCCAAGCAGGAAAATGAAAAGATATTCATGGCATTGAGAGTGCATGTGGCAAAAATAAGATGGAGCCAACATGACACAGCTGGCCTGGTTGGTTTAGGTCCTAAATGACCTTTACCTCCTGTCTCCCATTCTTATTGTTTTGTAAATTTAGCTCCCACCCTAAAGATGCCTATCTTGATTAGTTTAGGTGGGCTGATTTAGGAGATTGACTTTTGAATTGGAAATGTTATAATAGAGCTGGGTTATGCTAGTTATTATTTAAAATAAGGTTTAATGAGGTCTTCAAAACTGTGATTTTGGAAATGGAAGAATAGAACAGTCTTGGAGAGGGTACTCTCATTGTTCTCCAGAATCATCAGCTTTCTGACAAAGTTTGGTGGACCTATTTTCATCTCTGCTGACAGTGCCAGGTGGCTGGGCCCTCTTTGTCCAGTAACGTATTGTAGTGAAACTTCAAAAGGTCAAAAACAAAACCAAACAAAAAAAAAAATCTTAAAGGCAACTAGAGACAGATTACCTATAAAAGAATGTCAGTTAGATGGCAAAGATATAAGGCAGAAGTCAGCAGAAAATAATTATCAATCTTTGATACCACATGCAAGTAAATTACAGCTCAAGAATGGCCATTAAGACACTTTTGCCGGGCACACTGGCACATGCCTATAGTCCCACCCACTGGGAAGGCTGAAGAAAAAGATTACTTGAGCCTGAGATTTGAAACCAGATGGGGAACACAAGGAAAACCCTGTTCACACCAAAATAAATAACTAAATAAATAAGACACTTTAAGACAAAGGTTAAGAGAGTTTGCCACCAATAGACCTTTTGAAAAAGACCTTTTACAAAAGAACTTAGAATCTAGTAAGAATGTAGGTAGAGCCACTACTTATAAAATAGTATAATGATGACTAATGTGAGAATATAAAAAGAAGGTGGGGCAAAAACCCTAGATAATAATGATACTGTAACACTGGAGAGAGTAATCAGAGGTAAAGTGCTCTAAATTTAGATTATTATTCAAGAAGAAAGTATTAATGTTAATTTATTTCTTTTAGTCTTATTAGTAAATGCATGAGTTATAAATATTTAAGAGTAACCAGTAATAGTAGAAATCAAATATGTTTTCTAAACCATGAAAGTAGAGAATAGAGGGTAGATTTTAAAACTCAATAAATAGGGTGGGTACAGTGGCTCACGCCCGTAATCCTAGCACTCTAGGAGGCTGAGCTAAGTGGATTGCCTGAGCTCAGGAACTCAAGATCAAGTTGAGCAAGAGTGAGACCCAATCTCTAAAACTAGCCAGGTGTTATGAAGGGCATAACCAGGGAGGCTGAAGCAATAATATAATAGCCAGGGAGGCTGAAGCAAGAGGATTCTTTGAGCCCAAGAGTCTGTGGTTGCTATGAGCACTAATGCCAGGGCACTCTACCAAGGGTGACAAAGTAAAACAATGTCTCAAAATAAATAAAATAAAACTCAATAAATAAAGGCAAGAAAGGAGAGGAAAAGGATATAAAAAGATAATAAATAGTATAAAATAAAATTGAGAAGAATGAATACAAGCACATCAATACTCACAATAAATTTAACAAAATTCACAGGTTGGAAGACAAAAATTATCCCCAATAATGTTTTTTGCTTTAATGTTTCCCCTGACATTAATACAGTTATCAGCTTTCTTTTTAATTATATTTTTAATTGACAAATAATAATTGTAATATATTTATGGGGTACAATGTGATCTTTTGACATAGGTTTACAAGGTGACCTATTAAATTGGATTAATTAATAATCCATCACCATAAGCATTTCACATTGTATGTGAAATCAGTACACTGAAACCCATAAATGCATCAATGTACACAGTTATGATTTAATAAAAAAAAATCATCTGAGATACTTTTACTTTTTCTTGCAAAGAAAACACTTAAAATCTACTCTGCCACACACAGAAAGACAAATGCTGCATGACTTCTCTTATATGCTGAACTCACAGAAGGAGAGAGTAGAATGATAGTTACCAGATTTACTTGCATTTGCATTCATTTCATTTCATATCATATTTTAGGTAGATTTTTTTAAAGTTTCTCTGATACAGATGACTATATAATAATTAATAAAAACAATTTATGCAGACCTGGTGGCTCACACCTGTAATTCTAGCACTCTGGGAGGCCAAGGCAGGTAGATTCCTTGAGCTCAAGAATTGGAGACCAGCCTGAGCAAAAGTGAAACCCGGTCACTACTAAAAATAGAAAAACTAGCTGGGCATTGTAGTGGGCATCGGTAATCCTAGCTACTCAGGAGGCTGAGGCAAGAGGATCCCTGAACCCAGGAGTTTGAGATTGCTGTGAGCTATGAAGCCACAGCACTCTACCAAGGGCCCCGACAGAGTGAGACTCTATCCCAAAAAAAGAAAAGAAAAGAAAGAAAACAATTTACTAGATATATTTAACAATCCTAAATGTGTAAGCACCTAATCAAATAGCCACAAAGTTACACGGAGAAACTGACAAATCCACAGCCATAATGAAAAATCATACCAAACTACCTCAAGAGCTGACAGACTAATGTGAGGGAATAAGCTTTACTTGGATTTCTCAGTGCTCCCACAAAAATCTCCAGCCTCCAGATACCTATATAATATAAATCTAAAGAATGGTTAGCCTTCACTTCCACTACAAATATTTTTCTTTGCAGATTAGATCTGTAGCCATTTGTCTAGTTAATTGCTCTGTTCCAAAAGGATAATAAAAGGACTCATCTCCCTAAGAAAGTCAAATGTTTATAGCCTGGATTAGTCACATTCCTAAAGTGCCAGGAAGACCCCCTAGTAATTTACAATTCAAAGAGCAAATGGGTCCCAGGACATTGAAGATACCTCTAGGTCATAAAAGCTAGAGATACTAAGACTTATCTGGCCCTTGGAGAGATGTATTACAAGAAGGACTGCCTCTCTCTTTTACATATAAGCATCCTTGTGGCCTCACTGGGTCCACCCAGATAATCTGGGGTAACCTCCCCATCTTTAATTTACTGACATCTAAAAGAACTCTTGAGTCCAGGAGAATCGCTTAAGTCCAGGAGTTGGAGGTTGCTGTGAGCTGTGATGCCACAGCACTCTACCTAGAGCAACAGTGTGAGGCTCTGTCTCAAAAAAAATAAAATAAATAAAAGAACTCTTGCCATGTAAGGTAACACATTCTTAAATTCTGAGGATGAGAATATGGATGTCTTGAGGAGGACTAATGTTCTGCCTACTTTATACTATACAGGCAAATAATAAATACTCAATTTAAGAGAGCAATTACCTCTGAGAGAAGAGAATGCAATCAGGGAGGCTTTAGTTGTACATTATGCTTTACTTCTTTTTTTTATTTTATTTTATTTTTTATTTTATTTTTTATTTTTTTTAAGCAATTTATTTTTTTTAAGCAATTTATTACTTTACTTCTTAAACTGTATGCTGAGTACACAGTTGTTCATTACTTTTTTTGTATATATGAAATACTTCATTTTAATGCCCCACTCATGAATAAAATATGTACAAATAAATTTAACTTACCAAGGAGCTGAAAGATTAGTATACTGAAAACTATAAAACATTGCTGGAAAAAACTAAAAGCCTAAATAAATGCATAAGCATCCCACATTCGCAGATTGGAACACATAATAACAACAACAATAAAAAAGAACTGAATTAGAATTTTAAACCTGTCTATAAATAAACACCAAACTAAACACAGGCCTAAAAAATTTTACAAGAGTATTTTATCAAATATCCAAAGAATAGACACTATTAACAATGAAAATACTAAGATATGGATACTACTCAAAGTGATCTATAGATTCAATGCAATCCCTATCAAAAATTCCAAAGGCTCTTTTTGAAGAAATGCAAAAGCTGACCCTCCAAATTTGTATGGAATTGCAAGAGGTCCTAAATAGCCAAAAATGATTTTGAAAAAGAACAAAATTGGGGCTCAGAAGTCCAATGTACTAAAAAAAAAAAACTCTGAGGGCTCATACTTCCTAATTTCAAAACTTAAAACAAAGCTTTAGCAATCAAAACCTTAAGGTAAGGAATAAAAATATAGGCCAATGTAACAAAATGGAGAGTCCAGAAACCTATATATCTACAGCCAATTGATTTTCAACAAGTGTGCCAAAACCATTTAATGAGGAAAAAACAATCTTTTCAACAAATGTTGCCAGGACAACTGGGTACCTGCATGTAAAAGAATGAATTTGGGCCTTCTACCTCACATAATATAAAAAGTTAACTTGACATAGACCCAACAGTAAGAACTAAATCATAACATTCTTAGAGAAAAAATAGGTATGACTCTTCATGACCTTGGGTTTAGCAAAGAATTCTTAGATATGACAACAAAGCAATAAAGGAAAAAATAAATTATATTTCATCAAAATGAAAAACATTTGTCCATCAAAGGACATTATAAAATAAAAAATTCACTTTTTGTCTACAGGTTCTGCAAAAGGAAAAAAAGATGCTGGCAATTAAATCAGCCATTGAAACGACCCAAAAATCCTGGAAAGGTGGATGAGGTGGCCTGAGAACTGTACTTGTAGTTTTATATCTGTGCTGCACTTACAGAGTATTTTTGAAGAAAGAGGAAGTATTATGATTGGTCGATGTTCAGGATCATAAAATCACCTAGAAAAAGCAATACACAGAAAAGCGGTAGAAGTATAGGGCCAGTGCTCTGAGAGTGTAGATGATAGAACAAGAGTTGTGTTAGAACAACTTAGAGAACTAGTGAAGCAGGAAGCAAAGCTCTAAGGACAGCACACTGTACTCAACTAATTAAGATATAAAATCCCAGATGAGAGCACCTCTAAGTCCTCTCAACGCACTGAAGTAAACAAGAGAATTAAGAGCACAACTGCTCATGATAGACTGGGCCTTGATTCACTTGGCCTTTAATCCAAAGTCATCGCTACACCTTTCAAGGTTACTGTTTTTGTTTCCTAGGGCTACCATAACAAATTACTACAAACTGAGTGGTTTAAAGCAACAGAAATTTATTCTCTCAGTTGTGAAGGCTAGAGATCTGAACTCAAGATGTTGGGGGATAGTGCTCCCTCTGTAATTCCCATAGGAGAATTCTTCCTTGTACCTGGTGGTGATTGCTGCAATTGCTTGGCTTATAGCTACATCTGAAATCAAGATGTTAGGGGGTCAGTGCTCCCGCTGAAGTCTCCACTGAATTCTTCCTAGCACCTGGTAGTTGCTGGCATTCCTTGGCTGTAGCTACATCACTCCAGTCTTTGTATCTGTCATTATATGCTTTTCTCCTGTGTTTATCTATCTGCCTGTCCTTCTCCTTTCTTTTACACAGACACCAGTGATTATATTTAGGGCCCATCCTAATTCCATGTGAACTCAACTAAGTACGTCTGAAAAAATCGTATTTCCAAACAATAAGATCACATTCTGAGGTTCTGGGTGGAGAAGAATTTTGGAAGGCCATAATGCAACCCAGTAGAATTAACTAACTTCTCTGATTCAGTTTACTCATCTGGAAAATAAAAATCTTCAATGAGGTAATACCTAAAGACCTCTTTAGTATCTAAAATTTTATGATTCTTGGCCAGAGAGTTAAAACTGGACTCCCACTTATATTGCTGTTGTGTAATTTTTAATGTTAAGTCTAAAAGATTTATTTTTCCATATTGTGTGATTTATTGCCAACTATAAATTCTAACAGGATATTAATTATAGCAAAAAAAAAGCTCATATCAAAATGGATCTTACCCATCAGCCATATGTTAAATTCTTGCATAAACGGAGACAAGACTTTTATCTGAAAAGTATTCTTAGAATAAGACCAAAGGATGCCTTTTCCAGTAGTTGAAGATTTTGATAACTTTTCTAATATGCAGGGAACTATTCAATTTATTCACTAGTTCACTTAACACTTATTTGTTAAGCAGCTACTTTTTAAGTTATACCTCATAAATGCTATAAAGTATTGCCTAGAAACATTAAAAAGGCAAGTGGTCCACATTATATTACAAAGAATATAAGTGCAATTACTATGAAACTACATTTTCTCCTAGGGAGTGGTGCCATTTGTTCTATAATTTATATTGAGAATTTTAAAATGTTCATATACAATTATACCTGGAAAAACCAGAAAATAATTCCACATGGAACACAGGCTGTTGACAGCATGGCACCTAGGAAGAATGTCGGGGCAGAGGAGTGTGGATTCCTGATTCAATTCCAGAAATAACCACTGCATAGTTATTCCATGTAAGATGTCCTACACCCCAAAAACTGACAAGATGTGACTTAGAATAAAAAGCAGAATTTTAAGAAAACTGTATCATTGACAGTCTATATTAGTATGAAATATAAGACAACTCAATCCTATTTGGTAAGTATAAGCACCCACTATGTGGCAGGGGACTCAGGATCTTCAGGAGGAGGAGGAGCATGCAGTGGTCCATAAGCAAACAATAATGTGAGAAAGGGGAATGAAATCCCACATCATGTGGGAAATGGAGGAATTTAACAAAGAGAATGAAAGATGAGTGAAGAAGCCCTCCACCTCTAGCAGCAGGAGAATCAAAGAAAAAGAATTCATAAGTGCAAGGAAGCCAGCTCTGTCCTGAGCTGAAATAGGTCAGGGTGATCCATGATCCCAGCTGAGGATACAAAGGCAGCTGCAAGCAGAGTGTCTCTGGATTCTGAGACTTTTCAAGCCTCCTGTCCACTCTTCACTCCTCCTGAATCGTGTGGAGGTGAATGACAGTCTTGAAAGAGACCAGGGATGGCTCCTGGGATAAAGGAGACTAGGAAATGTTGGCAATCAACGGAAGGACCAAGAGCACAGCAGATATTTTCATTTGCTCTTATAAGATAGAACATGGATCCCTGGGAGGAAATCAATAGCAGGTGGACTTTAGCTTTGTAAGGAAAGACCCTCTGGCATGCCAGGACTCTATTATTTTAAGATTTTGTAATTCTCTGGTCTCCAAAACAAGCAAGCTCCCAAAGAAAAGAATTTACAAAGCTCATGGTGAGAACTAAATCAATTCTCTAACACCCTGTGGTGTTATACTGATATTAGACACATGTGTTCCACACATGAGTAGGGAAGAAGGACAAATGACTAAACTGTGGTGGGCTGACCAGGAATGGTTCCTGTCCATTGACCTTGATGGAGCAATGGGTGTGTTCCAGAAAGGATCCTGACCTGGGATGGAGCTATTGATTGAATTCCAACAGGATATTAATTACAGGGGGAAAAAAAAAACTCATATCAAAATGGATCCTACCCATCACCTAGATGTTAAATTCTTGCATAAATGGAGATAGACTTTTATCTGAAAGGTATTCTTAGAATAAGATCATCTGATGTCTTTTCCAGTACAAGAGGATTTTGATGACTTTTCTATTATGTGGGGAATTATTAATTTATTCACTAGTTCATTTAACACTTATTTGTTAAGCAGGTACTTTTTATCAGTCATAACCTCATAAATTTCTGTTCAAAGACATGAACTTTAAGTCCCTTATAGCACAAAGATTCAAGGATTCTAAGATTTTGTAATTCCCTGATCTCCAAAACAAGCCAGGTCTCAAGGAAAAGAACTTTGGGAAAACTAAATCTATTCTCTGGTAATACCAGAACTCCCTACTTATTTGTTAGATTGTCTGGATAATAATAATTCATGTGAAGAGTTCTTGTCATAAACAAAGTAGAAAACAAATAAATAAATAAATCCAAACACTATTGGCACTGGAAGGGGGAAAAGATACAGTAGAAATCTTCTAAATGAGAAACAATTTATGCATCACAGAATTTTGTGTCTGTGTGCACCATCCAATAACAACAGCAAGACCTCCTTGGCAACTAGATAGCACTTAGTTTACAAGTGCTTTCACATGTATCCTGGCAAAGTCATTTACAAGGACTAAATGTTAAAGTTGCTCAGTCAAGCTGAAGGAGGAGTTTCCATCAGGTCAAGACATTTGTATTTCTTGAGGCTCGTAAAATAAGAAAAAGAAAAAATGAGAAAAACATCCCTGTGAAAGCTGATTTTCTCTTAGCTAAGTCAGGTACATCCCTTGGGTACCTCTACCCAGTGACTGAATAGGAAGCCCTGTTAGTGAGTTCTGTAAACAGGAGACCATACCTCAAGTTGGAGAAATGGAAAACATCTTTATTCTTGATATAAAATAAAATATAATAAACTAGAATTTCAATATCAGTCCTTTAATACTAAAATGCCAAAACCTATATTAGAATCTTCAGATAGGCCTGGTCTTCTGGAACAAAAAATGACATAGGGAGAACCCGGATCCCTGCTCCATCTTAGACCATTAGGTGGGATTAAATGAAGCAGGCATCTGCAAGAGCTGTGAGTAAGGGACCAGGGAAGAGTGGCAGAGCTCCAGCAAAGTCCACTTAGATGGCTGACTAGTGCTGACATTGGAGTTTCAGTGGGGAGAGACAGACATCCACTCAAGGTGGGAGAGAGGGGCATGGTGTGGAATATGGGAACCCAAACAGCAGCAGGAGGCTGGTCTGGTACAGGGGTCAGCACCTGAGCAAAAGGAAAAGCAGTCTAATCAAAAAGTAGGGGCCCGAGGGAAGGAATGAAGAAAGTAGTCACCTTGTAGGGAGTGGAGGGCTGGAGCTTAATGGGGGGTAAGAAGTGAATTTATTTGTGGGATGAGGGAATGGCTTGTATGGAATATCAGAAGAAGAGGGCATTAAGAAGGGTATTTGCACAGGAAAGGGAGCCAGGGCACTGGGAGATTGGTACTTATGGGGGCACAGATCAAATATGCTATCCTGATAGAAATATCAGGACATTGGGAGCCAGGTTTCTTACTCTAGAAAGTATTTACAAGTATGGAAAGAGGGGGAAAAAGCATGGAAAGGAAGGATAGGATAAACCCTGTGATGTTAGATTAAAATGCATTATTGGTGGGAAGTTGTGGTTTTTAATATATACTGCCAGATAAATAGGTGGGACTAGGAGTGGGATAACCCTCCCCTCGAGCTCATGGACAGTGGATTCCTGAACCAACTGAGGTTCCATTAATAAGGAAGAGGAGAGGGACTCTTCCCCAGCAAGAAGAGTTTACACAGCAAGCAACTTGCCATCCACTGACTACTAAATCATGAAGTAGACAGCAAATACCTCTGGCCCCCAAAACAAAGCTCATTTTGATACCTTGTTTTCACCAACTCTCAGTTTTAGCTCACGGCACTCCTGGGATTTAATCTGCGAAATCTATGCCAACCCTTGGGACAAGCCAAATCTTAACCCTATTCCTTTGTTGTCACCGCTATCTGAGGGCTACCAATTCATCAGACTGTGCCAAGTTCAGGAACAAATAATGAAAATCCCCCTCCCCCAAATCTCTTTGGCAACACTGCATTTATCTCAGAAGGGAAAGTTTTTCACAATTTCCAGATATTAAGCATAGGGATCTGTTAAAATATGAATATATTTAAGTATTCATTAGTAATTTATATCAGTGTTAAGCAGCTTGGACATACATGTTTTTAAATGTCAGAGCAAATCTCTTGGGTCCATTAAACGACTGTCTACCCACTCATGTTCAGTATTGGTTTAGTCATGGTTAGTATGGATGGGCTCATTCACAAACATCATGGCTCACATAAATTTTATCCCAATTATACAAAACTGAAAACTACAGATCAGAGAAATTAAATTGGATACACTAGGTCACAATGTATCTTTGTCACTTCAGGGTGCTATAACAAAACACCATAACTGGTAGGCTTAAACAAGAGACATTTATTTCTCACAGTTCTAAAGGCTGGGAAGTTGAAGATCAGGGTGCCAACAGCTCCAGTTCTTGGGGAGGGCCCTCCTTTTGGTTTGCAGATAGATGTCTTCTCCCTGTGTGCTCACATGATGGAGAGAGGAAGCTCTGGTGTCTTCTTATAAGGGCACTAATCCCACTGGGGGGTTCCACTCTCATAACCTCATCTTAACATAATCACCTCCCAAAGGTGTTATTATGTTAAGATAATCACCTCCTAATATCATCACATTGAAGGTTAAGGTTTCAATATATAAATTTAAGAAGGAACAACACAATTCAGTCCATAACACACAGTTCTCCATGCCAGGCACAGTGGCTCACACCTGTAATCCTAGCCCCCTGGGAGGCTGAGGTAGGTAGATTGCTTGAGCTCACGGATTCGAGACCAGCCTGAGCCCAGGCAAGATGCTGTCTCTACTAAAAACACAAAAAACTGAGGCAAGAGGATCACTTGAGCCCAAGAGTTGGAGGTTGCTGTGGGCTATGATGTCGCCATGGCACTCTAGCTAGGGTGACAGCTTGAGACTCTGTCTCACAACAAAACAAAATAAACAAACAAACAAAAAAAAACAGTTATCTAGAACTAAGATTCTTACTTTAGCTTTCTACATTTAGAGCTTGTTTCCCTACAAAATTCCCAAAGAAATGATTGTCTTCTAGAATGATAAATCATTTCTGTCTGACTACAGTCCTACCTGTAGAACAGAATGAGTCTATTTATTTATAAACACTCCTCTCAGCATAAAATTCAATCCCACCATACAAACTCCATTTTGAACATTTTCCCAAATGCTCATACAGATAATCATTGGATATTTTCCAATCGCAACCTACTTGACAGTATATAATTATGAGTTCATAATTTACTGACAAATTCTACTAGGTGATACTTGTGTCAAAATTCTGCAAACACCTTTTTTCTTGAAGGAAAAATTTGTTCAAAAGTAAAACTCCATTGTGTAATAAAGTCATTCTTTTCACCCTAAGTTAAAACAGAACTTTAACCAATACTAGGTCAAAAGCATTCTGTTCCTTGTTTAAACTAATCATTCCTCTTTGCACAACATCTAATGTCAAAAAATATAACAACACTTCCATTTCCAAACACTAAGAGGAAAATTTAACCACATCCTATTAGAACTAAAACTCCCCAAAGTAAAACGCTTAATAATAAATCAGTCTGCTTTCTTGGCCAAATTGCACATTCCATTTAAGCTTAACCTTTTACATTTTTAAATATTGCTATAATACCTGGACTATTCTTTTTCTTTTTTTTTTTACACTTGAGTAATTTTTTTTATTAAATCATAGCTGTGTACATTAATGTATTTATGGGGTACAATGTGTTGGTTTTATATGCAATCTGAAATACTTTCATCAAATTGGTTAACAAGGCCTTCACCACACTTTCTTGACTTGTACCCTTGTGAAATGCACCACAGGTGTGGTCCCACCCATTACCCTCCCTCCACCCGTCTTCCCCCATCCCCTACCCTCCCCCTCATCTTTCCCCTTCATCTAGGGCTGTAGTTGGGTTATAGTTCTCATATGGAAGTGTGGGTGCTTATATATTGGTTTCATATATATAAGGGCTGAGTACATTGCCTAATAGTAGTCAATGCTTGTATATTTAAATTAATTTCTGATTAAATGATATTAATGAAACACAGATCTCTAATGGAGCCATGAAATAGGTTACTGTGGTTTGTCCCAAATCCAGCACTCCCTCCCGCTTCTAGGGATCTCTGGAACCTAATCTTACCTCCGAGTGCAGATCTGCTGAATCTATCTGCAGTGAGTTGTCTCATATTTTCTCATCATTAACTGCATTGTTACCCAGTTAACACCCTCTAGCCTCCCTCTGTCCCCATTTAAAATGCTTATTCCTTTGCAGAGTAACCTTCAGATTTAAGGTCTCCATTTTTCTGCTAGGTCATCTTCATCATATCTTTTCTCTTAGCAGAAATATATTCTATCTATTATTTCAATACCTGGACTATTCTTAGCAACTATCTTGTTCTGCATACCCAAACAAAGATGTTAACTTTTAAGTTATTCATGTTTTTAATGTATTTTAAAATACATACAATGATAATTAGTCTAAAAATGTAACTAATAGGAGCTTCTTCCCATGTATATGGATGGCTTCTTAAGGACAAACCAATAAATCAATTAATACTGAAGTTTTTCACTCTGCATTTATCTTTTATTTCCTCCAGAATTTGGGCTTATTCTCAAAGAGACATGCTCTCTCTAGAAGATAGTATCCTAAAAAGCATCCCACTATTATCTTAGTCCATTTAGGCTGCTATGGATTGAAGGACCTGCAAACAATAGAAATTTATTGCTCACAGATCTGAAAGCTGAAGATCCAAGATCAAAGCATGAGCAGATTCAGTTGTCTGATGTAGGACCACTTTCTGCTTCAGACACTGTAATCTTCTTGCTGTGTCCACACAAGGCAGAAGGAGTAAGGAAGACCTCTGGGGCCTCTTTTATAAGGGCACCAATCCTGCCCTCATGACTTAATCACCTCCCTAAATCATCGCTTCTCAACACTATCATATTGAAGATTAAGTTTCAACATATGAGTTTTGGGGGAACATAGACATTCAGTCTTTAGCAACTATGTTTCCCAAATTCCATTAAAGGTCAAATATTATTTTCAATATATGAATCCATATGGGTCTGAATCATGGTAATTATAGCCCATCATTCAAACACTGGATCCCAGGGATACAGACCAATATTTCCAAAAGTTTTCCTTAAAATATTAAAAATACTTTGGAGTAAAAGAAAATGATAATATAGCCAAATAAATTTAGAAAATTCTGGTTAACACAAAATAAAATTATGAAACATCCATAAAGGGACAGAAATTAACAATAAGCATATACACACTAATAAGATTTAATAAATACTGTCCTTTTAAAAACCATATTCAAGGCTCAGTGCCCGTAGCTCAGTGGTTAGGGCACCAGCCACAGGCACTGGGGCTGGTGGGTTTAAACGTGGCCCTGGGCCTGCTAAACAATGACAACAACAAAAAAATAGCCAGGCATTGTGGCGGGTGCCTATAGTCCCAGCTACTTGGGAAGTCAAGGCAAATGAATCACTTAAGCCCAAGAGTTTGAGGTTGCTGTGAGCTGTGACGCCATAGCACTCTATCGAGAGCGACATAAAGAAACTCTTTCTCAAAAAAAAAAAAAAACCTACATTCAAGAACTCTTTTTTAGAACCTTCTTTTGTCCCAGAAAGACACTCACTGACATTAACCGTTTACTGTGGATCTCCTTTTTTTTTTTTATTTTTTTCCTAATGGAAATTATTCTACCAGTTTTCAAAATGCCACATTACCCATCCTGGTTCTTCCCTGATTCTCCACTCCTACTTGCCTGTTCCCTAAATTGTGTCTTGTTTGGGTTCTTCAGAGAAACAGAACCAATGATATGTGTATGTGGATGTATATATCTACTGTAAGGAATTGGCTCATGCAAGTATGAAAGCTAAAGTCCAAGATCTGTGGTCAGCAGATCTGTGGTCAGTAGATATTGGAGACTCAAGAGTAGATGGTATTGTTCCAGTCTAAGCCAGATGGTCTTAGAATAAGGAGAGCCCATAGTATAAGTTCCAGTCCAAGTCTAAGTCTAATGTCAAGAGAAGACTCATGCCCCACATCAAAGCTAGTCCACCCCTGTCAACTCAGCACCCATACCAATCTCCTTAAACCATACTCGATCTCCAAATAAAGATAATGACAAGGTCATAATTCTGCCTAACATGATACTACTGTGCTGCGTATAGCTGATAATATACTAACTCCTTCCCAGAACAGGAAGTAAAATACTTGAGTATGTTTGTTCTTCTTGAATCTCATAGCTTGAATACCATGATGTAAAATTTAAAATTCTTAAAAACTATGATATAAAGTTAATATATTTTATATTACATGCTAAGGGAAAAAGATCCAAAGGAAAACAAAGATATTTGACATACACACATAGATACATATGTATTTGATATATATTCATAACAAAGGAAGGAGAAATTCTCATGACAATAATAGTCTTCCTTTCTGTAACTGGTCACATAGTCATAGCTGATATTTATAACTACCTTCTTCTGCTATCCATCCTGTATTTCCATTGCTTCCAGTAAGCATCTTGGCTGGTAATGTTTCCTTATGAGTGATCCAAACCTTCATTCCTAAAGGGTCTGGGCCTGCTTGGGTTCTTATGGTTTTCTACCAACATTAATCATAGGGTACAGTAATACTAAAAGACGCCCTAAAGGATCTCCTGTATTCCAGACACTTCCTTATCCCCACTGTGGAATAGCAGTCCAATTTCTCCTAGATTGTCAGGGTCAGTCACCCCACCCAACACAGTAACTCCCTTCTCTGCCTATTGATTCAGAGATATATGGAGCCCAAAGTGGCCAAGTGGCAGTCTTAATTACCAATTCAGTGAAATCACTGTTGTGTCTCCTGGTGGAAACATTTCTCCTTTTGGAAGTAAGACTTCTAGGCCAGCAGTTTGGGAAGAGGAAGCAAAATTTTTGCTAGTGGGGTGGCACCTGTGGCTCAGTGGGCAGGGTGCCGGCTCCATATACCAAGGGTGGCGGGTTCAAACCCAGTCCCAGACAAACTGCAACAAAAAAATAGCTGGGCATTATAGCAGGCACCTGTAGTCCTAGCTACTTGGGAGTCTGAGGCAAGGGAATCACCTAAGCCCAGGAGTCAGAGGTTGCTGTGAGCTACATGACACCATGGCACTCTACTGTGGGCGATAAAGTAAAACTCTGTCTCTACAAAAGAAAAAATTTTTTTGCTAGTGGGTCACTAAGGGTAATAATGAGTGATGTCACTTCGATTCCCAACCCTTGATTCCGGGACCCGTGTATCCTGGCTGTGGGAGAAACAGTATCATCTACTGGACACTGGTTCAAAGTATACACAACCTTCTAGGGTACTGTAACTGAGTCTTCAAAAGGCCATTCTATCAAACCCACTGCTTCAGAGTTGATATAGACCAGTGAATTCCAGGAGCATGGATCCATAGAGGCATTTCTTTTGCTATAAAATAAGAGTCTCTATTAGAAGCAATACTGGGTATATTTTTTAAAAACCATGACTTCTGCTCCATAAAATATATAGGAGGCTATTGGTTTAGACTGAACTCCTGAACTAGGCTCAACAAACCAAACTAAAATGGAGTCATTCATACTAAGGTTCCTAGTGACCAAGTTGAAACCAAGTTGTTTATCTGAACTGTTGAGAAATCAGTGGAGGGAGGGAGAGAAATAACAGCCAAACCCCCAGATAAGCCAGTTAGCTGCCATGATAAACAAGTCCCTCTGCTTTAACTTTCACAGGAAAGTAACTTTAAAATACCCAATCCACATTTTGTTCTCCATTTCTACTTTATTCAGTTTTTTTCTACCTATAAAATCAAACTTCTCTCCTCAGATCATTGGAACACTCATTCTAGTTTCTAAGTTTGAGACGTTGCCAAAATCTAAAATCACAAATAAGAGCCAATTAGACAGGGCACAGTGGCTAACACCTGTAGTCCCAGCATGTTAGGAGGCCGAGGTAAAAGGATTACTTAAGGCCAAGAGTTTGAGGCTGCAGTGAGCTATGATCACACCACTGATCTCCAGCATGGACAACTGAGACTCTGTCTCTAAAAAAAGAAAAAAGAAATAAACATAAAGAAAGAAAAAGCCAATTAGATCTTTAAACTAAATTTGTTTTGTTCTAATTTTATCTTTTGACACTTCTCATCAGAACCCCCCACAGGGTTCATCCTAGTGTTATTCCTTTCTATATTTATACTTCCTAGAGCAAGGAATTTAAGTCCCAGTTCCTGATATTTTTACTTACTTGATCTATGCCCCCAGAGCTACCAATATCCCACTGACATGTCCACCTTTCTGCAAATACCCTCTGAACCCCCTCTCCTTCTGACATTTCACACAGGCCAGTCTCTAATTCCACAAGTTAATTCACTCCTCACCACACTAAGCTCTATTCTGGCCCCATCACCTCCCTGAGGTCCCCCTCTTAATTAGACCACTTTTCCTTTTGCTTAAGCTCTGACCTGTGTCAGACCAGCCTCCTCCTGTCCTTTGGGCTCCCACATTCCATTCTCTGCCCCTCTCTCCCACCTTGGCTGGATATCTACCTTTCCCCACTGAAACGTGGACCTATAGAGGGCAGCTCTCCTCAAAGGACATTCTCCTCACCTTGCTGGAGCTCTGACACACTCTTCTCTGGTCCTTTAACCACACCTCTTGCAGCTGCCCACTTTCCCAGCCCCACCTAATAGCTTTAGGTGACAATTTGGGATTCTTCTGCACTTACCACCAGGCTAGGCTGTTGCTGTTGGCCCCCTAGACAATAAGTCAAATTCTCTGGAGACTATGTTCTACCAAGCCCTGCTATGGGATAGTCTGTCCCTCACTCCACCAGAACCTACACCACCCTGGTAGCCTACTACTGACTCCAGCCTCCCACTAGCAAACCAGCCACTCCATATTCCGCACAATACAAGTGCTTGTGGGACGATACAAACTGTGGATAAGTAATTAACAAAAAACTCACTCAAAGAGGCATGTCACTGCTTAGGGGTAGCAGAAAGAGCCCAGAAAGGGAGAGTAGATGGGATTTGTGTTCAACATTTTTTCAACATGGATAAGACTTTAGGAATCATTTTTACCAAATCAGCAAATTCCACAAAGCTGGAAGACATAGCTAACACAGAGAATACTGGAATCAGAACCAAAACCAACAAGATAAAATTAAACAAGAATAAAGGAAACTGTTGTGCTTAAGTGGAGAATAGCGGTGACATAGGAGAACAGCTGCCCAGAAAGTCAGATAAAGAACCTAGTATTTTAGTTCAACCCTAACTCAAGGATGGGTATTATCACGCACTCGGGGGGGTGGGACTTAGATTCAACTAAGTCTACTTCAAATGCTAATTTTGCCCCTAAATTGCTATGACTCTATCCTCTGTATCCTCAATATAAAATGGTTATAACCAAATGCACTGAATGGTGAGAGTAACAATACATGTTGAACATGTCTGAACAGTGCTCAGTGAACACTGTTCCATAGCTACATCCCTAGCACCCAGCACAATGCCCCCATCCATACATTTAGTAGCAGAGACATCACAGCAGTTGGCAAATCAACTACTGAAACATTATGTTTTGTTTTGCTTTCTTTACTATAGAAACAGGAACACATTTGAAGTTTTTGTGTTAATATGAATCCTTTCATAGTACTTATGTTTTAGGGCCAAAAGCAGAAATTGTCAACTACCAGAAGCCAAACAAGCCCCACAAAAATACCCAGCCTTTGAGAGAGAAGTTGGCTCAGTGGAACAGTGTTGCTGGTGTTTGGGGGGATGGGGAGATTAGAGGATTCTTGAGACTTAGGAAAGGGATGGAGGGTATGGCAGTCACCTGTCCCATGAAGACCCTCCTAAGAGGTTACAGGCCCCCTAATGGGTGCCATCAGAAAGCCACACCAACTGACCTCCTCAAGGCCTGCCTTGAGGGCTATGAAGCCCATGCCCAAGCTGAGCTCAGAAACCTCTGGAGTCTCTTGACTTTAGGGGACTGTGTCAATTTAGGCAGTGATCACAGCCTCAGCTGCCAGTATGCACTCCAATCCAATGGTCTTCTGTGAAATACCACTTAGACTCTTATACAACCAAGGAATAGGGACCAAGAGGGCATTAGAATTAAATTTGATGACTGAGGTTGATTTACAGGTTAAATGAGTAGGGACATGCAGCAATGGACCTGTTCATATATGAATAAAAATGACACTCATTTTCATCTAAATACTAAGGAGTATGTATAATTCATATTCTCTACAAAGTAGGAAGGACTTGTATGGTAGGTCAAACTCAACCCTACCACTCCCACTTCCCAAAGCATTACTTCTTTCATTTGTAAAATAGAACAAAATAATAGCTAACTCACAAAGATTGGAGAGGATTATATGAGATAACTTATACCAAAAACCTAGCATAGTTCTTAGAGTAGTCTGTATGTATTTTTTGAATCTTGCATATTTAAAAGAGTACAATAAAAAATATATGCCTCACTATATGGAAAAATTTGAAATAATGTGAATCCCACTTTATATTTATTCTTATGTGAAAATACATCTTGAATGGATATCAATTAATTACTAATCCCTAATTGAATGTGAGGAATAAAAAGTAAAGGAGAAGTCTAGGATGACCACCACAGTTCTATTAATAATTTGGGTGACAAGTGATGATATCTTTTACCAAAAAAGGCCTGCACTGTGAAGGATGGGGAGTGGTCCCATAAAACAGAGAGGTAGGAAGTAATGTCTTCAAATTGTACATACTAGATAGTAGGCGCTTTGAAACCTCTAAGTGGAGTTACCCATTGATATAATGGCCTGGGTCTCAAAAGAGAAAGCCAGCTATAGAGATAAACAGATTTGGGAGTCATGAGTAAACAGCATATAATATAAAGCCTATATATTAAATCACCTGGGAATTGAGGACAGAGTGAGAAGAACAGAAAAGCAATGATGGAACCCTTACAAACACCATCACAGAAGAAGTCAATGGGGATATGTTATCCCTAAAGAAATCTTAAAAGGAATGGTCAGGGAGATGGATGGAAAACCATGAGGGAGCAGTACTGTCACTGAGCCTGAGTCTCGAAAGAGATTTAATGCTGAATAAGGTGTCATCTGTGTCAGGTCACAGAAAGGTCAACAGAGTCATAAAGTTTTCACCAGCTGTTGCAGGTCATCTTTGAGTCTAGCTAGCACAGCTTCAATGGGAGATAAAGAAAGACTATATGAGGCTCGGTGCCTGTGGCTCAACGAGCTAAGGCGCCAGCCACGTACACCTGAGCTGGCAGGTTCGAATCCAGCCTGGGCCCACCAAACAACAATGACGGCTGCAACCAAAAAATGGCCGGGCGTTGTGGCAGGCGCCTGTAGTCCCAGCTACTTGGGAGGCAGAGGCAGGAGACTCGCTTGAGCCCAGGAATTGGAGGTTGCTGTGAGCTGTGATG